>WNWK01035127.1:0-19991 GCA_009830355.1 Cherax destructor | reverse complement strand
AGATTGGTCCCACTGCCCGTCTAAGGTTGAGTACTTTCGTAAAAATATGCCTCAGGATAGAGTCGTATTCATGCAGTATAGGGTTATCATATTAGGGTGCACATCTTAGGAAATATGTTAAACTGGTAGACTCAACACTTGGTGAGAAGGTCCAAGGCATCTTGGGTGTCAAGACGGCCTATTCGTTGTTCCTTCCTCATTAACTCCAGTTTCTTCCTGAGAGTTGAGTTAATAGCATTAGTTCACAGAGGTGTTCCAAGCAAGACGCTATTTGTGGAGGCAATGACTGATGTTTCTGTTAGTCTTGATCTCACTGCGTCGATTATTTGTTGATTTAATGAGATGATTTCACATTTGTATGGATTCAGGATGAGTCCCATTTCCTGTCCCCGTGTCATCACCTGGGCAAGATCAACTAGACGGGACTCCTTTCTGCCTTTGTGGAATTTTTTTAATGAAACGTGACTTGTGAATGAATGGTTCAGAGAACCGACGAGTTGGTAAATTAGACACATATGCAACACTTGGGTATCTTTATTGAGGAAACGTTTCGCCACACAGTGGCTTCATCAGTCCATACATACCAACTCGTCGGTTCTCTGAACCATTCATTCACATCCTGTCTGACACTGCAACATCTTGGTATCTTAATACAGGAATTTCTTCGCTTGCCTATTCCTTGGGCACGACCTACTTCCACATTGAACAAATGTGACACCTCCTACAACTGCTGCACCTCTCCTGTCTACAGTATATAAGCTTCCTCTGCTCATATAAGAACATATGTGATCTGTTCTTAGCTCAGAGAGGACGTGTCTAGGGTTATCTGTGGACTGAACCACTTTTGCTGTGCTGAACCATCTTTACTGTGCTTCCGTTATTAGCTACCTGAGATTGGATGATGTTTTCCCTCGACTACGAGCAGCTATATCTCCAAATGAAGGCGGAATTAACGGAAGCTAGAAGAGAGATTCAACGTTTGAAGGGTATATGCAAGGATTATCCCCGGAACAATGTCGCCGATGATCAGACCAACGATTGGATGCTAGTCGAATCTGAAGGGACGAAGCTGAAGTTGAAGAAGGTCCAGGAGACTGCTGTGAAAACCAGCAACTCTTTCTCCTTGTTATCAGACGAATGTGAAGACATCCCAGCGAAGACCATCTCTACAAGGACCGTCGAGAGCTTCATGCGCACCGCCAGTCGAGGTAAGAACATTGTTTTAGTTGGGGATAGTCAGATAAAATTTATGGATAGGGAATTTTGTCTTAAGGATAAGAATAGGAGGCAGAGGGTGTGTTATCCTGGGGCTGGGATGAAGGATATTGTTAGCCGTCTGGACGACATCATGAGAGGTAATGGGAGCAATCCTATTATCTGTCTCAGTGCTGGAGGCAACGATGTTGGCAGACGTAGGAGTGAGGAGCTGATAGCTATAGGTCAGCAATAGACAGAATTAGGAAGAAGGGTGGGAACCCTGTCATATGTGGTATTTTGCCATGGAGAGGAGTTGGAAATGAATGGTTGTCCAGGGCAATTGGTGTCAATTGCTGGCTGGACAAATACTGTAAGGAAAATGCAGTAACATTCATTGACAACTGGGACCTCTTCTATGGCAGAAATGACATGTATGCCAGGGATGGGGTTCACTTATCTAGGTCTGGGGTGGGGGCACTGGCAACTGCAGTGGAGGGAGCTGTTAGGGCTTTAAACTAAAAAAGGTTAGTGGTATGGGATATGGGGGGAAAACAGTGAAGTCCCAGTGTAGTAATGTTATAAATTCTAGGGGAACTAGTAATAGGCAAAATAAGGTGGATATTGGAAAGCCAGTGGCACTAGGTGACAAGGACAGTAATAGGTATAAGGGAAAAAAAGAAATGAGCAGGAAGGGTAAAGAAAGGAGGGTCTTTAAGTGTATATTACACCAATAGTCGTAGTGCTAGGAATAAGATGGACGAGTTGAGATTAGTTGCAAGTACAGGTAATATTGATGTTTTTGCAATAACTGAAACATGGTTTAATATGAAAAATCGGGACTTGCCTGCCGAATGTCACATTCAGGGTTTTAAATTGTTCCAAGTAGACAGAAGTATCGGGAAGGGGGGTGGGGTTACACTCTATGTCCGTGATCATTTAAATTGTTGTATAAAAATGGGTATAAAGTCTGAATTAACACATACAGAGTCTGTCTGGATAGAATTTTCAGAGGGGCATGAAAAATTGATTTTAGGTGTGATATACCGTCCCCCAAACTTAGATAGGGACCAAGGGAGACTACTATGAGAGGAAATTGTTAAGGCCACAATGCACGATAACATAGTTATTTTGGGTGACTTCAACTTTAGTCAAATTGATTGGAATTTTTTGACTGGGAATTTAGAATCTAACGATTTCTTAGAAGTAGTTCAAGATTGTTTTTTGAAGCAGTTTGTGACAGAACCTACAAGGGGAAATAATCTGCTTGACTTAGTTCTGGCAAACAAGGAAACCCTTGTTAATAATTTAGAAATTACAGAGGAACTCGGCGCAAGCGACCACAAATCAATTACCTTTGGCATTGAAAAGGAAGTTTCATAGTAGGAATAACTCAGTAACGGTCCCAGATTTTCGCTTAGCAGATTACAATGGACTTAGAGAACACTTATCATCTGTGGACTGGGGTAATGAAGAGCTATCAATATGACAGTTTTTTTGAACACTATACATGCTGCCCAAAGAACATTTATCCCATATAAAGAAATTAGATCGAATAGAAATGACCCAAAATGGATGAATAATAGGCTCAAATATATTTTAGGGCAGAAGAAAGAAATTTATAGGCGTATCAAAAGAGGTGAGGGTCATCTTACGAATCAGTATATTGACATTAAGAGGACGTTAAAAAGGGGATAAGAAAAGCTAAGCGGGACTACGAAATTAAAGTTGCTAGGGATTGAAAACTAACCCAAAAGTTTTTCCAGGTGTATAGAACAAAAAATTAGAGATAAGATAGGTCCCCTTAAAAATAATTATGGGTATCTTACTGACAAAGAGAATGAAATGTGCTCTATTTTAATAATTATTTTCTCTCGGTTTTCACTCAGGAAGACACTAATATCCCAAGAATTTGGTATTTTAGTGGGCCTGAAGAAGATAAATTATGTAGTATCACAGTCACTAGCGAAATGGTTATCAAACAGATAGACCGTTTGAAGCAAAATAAATCGCCAGGCCCTGATGAGCTTTTTTCAAGGGTTCTTAAGGAATGCAAAATTGAACTCTGTGAACCCTTAACTAACATTTTTAACCTATCTCTTCAAACAGGTGTAGTGTCTGATACGTGGAAGATGTCTAATGTAATTCCTATTTTTAAAGCAGGGGACAAGTCGTTACCATCAAATTACCGCCCAATAAGTCTAACTTCAATTGTAGGCAAATTATTAGAGTCGATTATAGCTGATAACATAAGAAGCCATCTCGATTGGCATAATTTGATTAATGATACTCAACATGGATTCACCAGGGGCCGTTCCTGCTTAACTAATATATTAACTTTTTCAGTAAGGCTTTGAGGCAGTTGATCATGATAAAGAATTCGATATTGTTTATTTGGATTTTAGTAAGGCTTTTGATAGAGTACCACATCAGAGACTGTTAAAGAAAGTGGCTGCTCACGGCATTGGAGGAAAAGTGTTTTCATGGATCGAGTCATGGCTCACCAATAGGAAGCAGAGGGTGTGCATTAATGGGGTTAAATCTGAGTGGGGATCTGTAACAAGTGGCGTTCCACAGGGATCGGTTTTGGGCCCGTTGTTGTTTATAATATATATAAATGACCTTGACGAGGGAATTACTAGTGATATGAGCAAATTCGCTGATGACACGAAGATAGGTAGGATAATCGATTCAGACGTAGATGTCAGTGAACTACAGGAGGATTTAGACAAACTCAATTCCTGGTCAGAAAAATGGCAGATGCAAAGTTCTAAAGCTCGGGAGTGTCCATAACCCAAGCACTTATAAGTTAAATAACGTAGAACTTAGCCATACAGATTGCGAGAAGGACTTGGGGGTGATGGTAAGCAGCAACCTTAAACCAAGACAGCAATGCCTAAGCGTACGTAATAAGGCAAATAGATTACTGGGATTTATATCAAGAAGTGTTAGCAACAGAAGTCCAGAGGTTATACTACAGCTTTATACATCATTAGTAAGGCCTCACCTAGATTACGCAGCTCAGTTCTGGTCTCCATATTACAGAATGGACATAAATTCGTTAGAAAACATTCAGCGTAGAATGACTAAATTAATACATAGAATGACTAAATTATGTAGTATCACAGTCACTAGCGAAATGGTTATCGAGTTGAGATTAGTTGTAAGTACGGGTAATATTGATGTTTTTGCAATAACTGAGACATGGTTTAATATGAAAAATCGGGACTTGCCTGCCGAATGTCACATTCAGGGTTTTAAATTGTTCCAAGTAGACAGAAGTGTCGGGAAGGGGGGTGGGGTGGCACTCTATGTCCGTGATCATTTAAATTGTTGCATAAAAACCGGTATAAAGTTTGAATTAACACATACAGAGTCTGTCTGGATAGAATTTTCAGAGGGGTGTGAAAAATTGATTTTAGGCGTGATTTACCGTCCTCCAAACTTAGATAGGGATCAAGGGAGACTAGTTTGGGAGGAAATTGTTAAGGCCACAAGACACGATAACGTAGTAATTCTAGGGACTTTAACTTTAGTCAGATTGATTGGAATTTCATGACAGGGAATTTAGAATCTAACGACTTTTAGAAGTAGTTCAGGATTGCTTTTGAAGCAGTTTGTAACAGAACCTACAAGGGAAATAACCTATTTGACTTGGTTCTGGCATGCAAGGAAACCCTTGTTAATAATTAATTACCTTTAGCATTGAATGGATGTATGATCGTAGGGATAATTCAGTAACGGTCCCAGATTTTCGCTTAGCAGATTATAATGGACTTAGAGAACACTTATCAACTGTGGACTGGGGTGAAGAAGAGAGGTATCAATATGACAGTTTTCTTAACACTATACAGGCTGCCCAAAGAACATTTATCCCGTATAAAGAAATTAGATCAAGTAGAAATGACCCAAAATGGATGAATAATAGGCTCAAATATCTTTTAGGGCAGAAGAAAGGAATTTATAGGCGCATAAAAGAGGTGAGGGTCATCTTATAAATCAGTATACTGACATTAAGAGGGACGTTAAAAGGGAATAAAAAAGCTAAACGGGACTATGAAATTAAAGTTGCTAGGGATTCAAAAACTAACCCAAAAGTTTTCCAGGTTTATAGAACAAAGTTAGGGATAAGATAGGTCCCCCTTAAAAATAACTTTGGGCATCTTACTGACAAGGAGAATGATATGTGCTCTATTTTTAATAATTATTTTCTCTCGGTTTTTACACAGGAAGACATTAATAATATCCCAGTAATTAATTTTTACAGAGGCCCAGAAGAAGATAAATTATGTAATATCACAGTCACTAGCGAAATAGTTATGAAACAGCTGGACCGACTGAAACAAAATAAATCGCCGGGTCCTGATGAGCTTTTGCAAGGTTCTTAAGGAATGCAAAATGGAACTTGTGAACCAATATCTAACATTTTAATTTATCTCTTCAAACAGGTGTAGTGTCTGATATGTGGAAGATGGCTAATGTAATTCCTATATTTAAAGCAGGGGACAAGTCACTACCATCAAACTACCGCCCAATAAGCCTGACCTCAATTGTAGGCAAATTACTAGAGTCAATTATAGCTGATATTATTAGAAGCCATCTAGATAACCATAATTTGATTAATGATACCCAGCATGGATTCACGAGGGGCCGTTCCTGCCTATCTAATTTATTAACCTTCTTCAGTAAAGCTTTTGAGGCTGTTGATCACGATAAAGAATTCGATATTGTTTATTTAGACTTTAGTAAGGCTTTTGATAAAGTACGCACCAGAGACTGTTAAAGAAAGTGGCAGCTCATGGCATTGGGGGAAAAGTGCTGTCATGGATCGAGTCATGGCTCACCAATAGGAAGCAGAGAGTGTGCATAAATGGGGTTAAATCCGAATGGGGACTTGTAACAAGTGGTGTTCCACAGGGATCAGTCTTAGGCCCATTGTTATTTATAATATATATCAATGACCTTGATGAGGGAATTACTAGTGATATGAGCAAATTCGCCGACGACACGAAGATAGGTAGGATAATTGATTCAAACATAGATGTCATAGAACTTCAGGAAGATTTAGACAAACTTAAAATTCGTGGTCAGAAAAGTGGCAGATGCAGTTCAATGTAGATAAATGCAAGGTTCTGAAGCTCGGGAGTGTCCATAACCCAAGCACTTATAAGAACATAAGAACATAAGAAAGGAGGAACACTGCAGCAGGCCTGTTGGCCCATACTAGGCAGGTCCTTCACAATCCGTCCCACTAACAGAATATTTGCTCAACCCAATCTTCAATGCTACCCAAGAAATAAGCTTTGACAATTTACCCACTCATGCGCGAGTCCCACTCAAATCCAACCCTCTCACTCATGAATTTATCCAACCTAAATTTGAAACTACCCAAGGTCCTAGCTTCAATAACCCTACTAGGCAGACTGTTCCACTCATCAACTACCCTATTTCCAAACCAATACTTTCCTATATCCTTTCTAAATCTAAACTTATCTAACTTGAATCCATTATTGCGGGTTCTCTCTTGGAGAGATATCCTCAAGACCTTATTTATATCCCCTTTGTTAATACCCATTTTCCACTTGTATACCTCGATCATGTCTCCCCTCATTCTACGTCTTACAAGTGAATGTAATTTTAGGGTCTTCAATCTTTCTTCGTAAGGAAGATTTCTAATGCTATGTATTAATTTAGTCATTCTACGCTGAATGTTTTCTAACGAATTTATGTCCATTCTGTAATATGGAGACCAGAACTGAGCTGCGTAATCTAGGTGAGGCCTTACTAATGATGTATAAAGCTGTAATATAACCTCTGGACTTCTGTTGCTAACACTTCTTGATATAAATCCCAGTAATCTATTTGCCTTTACGTACGCTTAGGCATTGCTGTCTTGGTTTAAGGTTGCTGCTTACCATCACCCCCAAGTCCTTCTCGCAATCTGTATGGCTAAGTTCTACGTTATTTAACTTATAAGTGCTTGGGTTATGGACACTCCCGAGCTTTAGAACTTTGCATTTATCTACATTGAACTGCATCTGCCATTTTTCTGACCAGGAATTGAGTTTGTCTAAATCCTCCTGTAGTTCACTGACATCTACGTCTGAATCGATTATCCTACCTATCTTCGTGTCATCAGCGAATTTGCTCATATCACTAGTAATTCCCTCGTCAAGGTCATTTATATATATTATATACAACAACGGGCCCAAAACCGATCCCTGTGGAACGCCACTTGTTACAGATCCCCACTCAGATTTAACCCCATTAATGCACACCCTCTGCTTCCTATTGGTGAGCCATGACTCGATCCATGAAAACACTTTTCCTCCAATGCCGTGAGCAGCCACTTTCTTTAACAGTCTCTGATGTGGTACTCTATCAAAAGCCTTACTAAAATCCAAATAAACAATATCGAATTCTTTATCATGATCAACTGCCTCAAAAGCCTTACTGAAAAAAGTTAATAAATTAGTTAAGCAGGAACGGCCCCTGGTGAATCCATGTTGAGTATAAGAACATAAGAACATAAGAAAGGAGGAACACTGCAGCAGGCCTGTTGGCCCATACTAGGCAGGTCCTTCACAATCCGTCCCACTAACAGAATATTTGCTCAACCCAATTTTCAATGCTACCCAAGAAATAAGCTTTGACAATTCTACCCACTCATGCGAGTCCCACTCAAATCCAACCCTCTCACTCATGAATTTATCCAACCTAAATTTGAAACTACCCAAGGTCCTAGCTTCAATAACCCTACTAGGCAGACTGTTCCACTCATCAACTACCTATTTCCAAACCAATACTTTCCTATATCCTTTCTAAATCTAAACTTATCTAACTTGAATCCATTATTGCGGTTCTCTTGGAGAGATATCCTCAAGACCTTATTTATATCCCCTTGTTAATACCCATTTTCCACTTGTATACCTCGATCATGTCTCCCTCATTCTACGTCTTACAAGTGAATGTAATTTTAGGGTCTTCAATCTTTCTTCGTAAGGAAGATTTCTAATGCTATGTATTAATTTAGTCATTCTACGCTGAATGTTTTCTAACGAATTTATGTCCATTCTGTAATATGGAGACCAGAACTGAGCTGCGTAATCTAGGTGAGGCCTTACTAATGATTTATAAAGCTGTAATATAACCTCTGGACTTCTGTTGCTAACACTTCTTGATATAAATCCCAGTAATCTATTTGCCTTATTACGTACGCTTAGGCATTGCTGTCTTGGTTTAAGGTTGCTGCTTACCATCACCCCAAGTCCTTCTCGCAATCTGTATGGCTAAGTTCTACGTTATTTAACTTATAAGTGCTTGGGTTATGGACACTCCCGAGCTTCAGAACCTTGCATTTATCTACATTGAACTGCATCTGCCACTTTTCTGACCACGAATTAAGTTTGTCTAAATCTTCCTGAAGTTCTATGACATCTATGTTTGAATCAATTATCCTACCTATCTTCGTGTCGTCAGCGAATTTGCTCATATCACTAGTAATTCCCTCATCAAGGTCATTGATATATATTATAAATAACAATGGGCCTAAGACTGATCCCTGTGGAACACCACTTGTTACAAGTCCCCATTCGGATTTAACCCCATTTATGCACACTCTCTGCTTCCTATTGGTGAGCCATGACTCGATCCATGACAGCACTTTTCCCCCAATGCCATGAGCTGCCACTTTCTTTAACAGTCTCTGGTGCGGTACTCTATCAAAAGCCTTACTAAAGTCTAAATAAACAATATCGAATTCTTTATCGTGATCAACAGCCTCAAAAGCTTTACTGAAGAAGGTTAATAAATTAGATAGGCAGGAACGGCCCCTCGTGAATCCATGCTGGGTATCATTAATCAAATTATGGTTATCTAGATGGCTTCTAATAATATCAGCTATAATTGACTCTAGTAATTTGCCTACAATTGAGGTCAGGCTTATTGGGCGGTAGTTTGACGGTAGTGACTTGTCCCCTGCTTTAAAAATAGGAATTACATTAGCCATCTTCCACATATCAGACACTACACCTGTTTGAAGAGATAAATTAAAAATGTTAGATATTGGTTCACAGAGTTCCATTTTGCATTCCTTAAGAACCCTTGCAAAAGCTCATCAGGACCCGGCGATTTATTTTGTTTCAGTCGGTCCAGCTGTTTCATAATCAAATTATGCCTATCGAGATGGCTTCTTATGTTATCAGCTATAATCGACTCTAATAATTTGCCTACAATTGAAGTTAGACTTATTGGGCGGTAATTTGATGGTAACGACTTGTCCCCTGCTTTAAAAATAGGAATTACATTAGGCATCTTCCACGTATCAGACACTACACCTGTTTGAAGAGATAGGTTAAAAATGTTAGTTAAGGGTTCACAGAGTTCAATTTTGCATTCCTTAAGAACCCTTGAAAAAAGCTCATCAGGGCCTGGCGATTTATTTTGCTTCAAACGGTCTATCTGTTTGATAACCATTTCGCTAGTGACTGTGATACTACATAATTTATCTTCTTCAGGCCCACTAAAATACCTAATTCTTGGGATATTATTAGTGTCTTCCTGAGTGAAAACCGAGAGAAAATAATTATTAAAAATAGAGCACATTTCATTCTCTTTGTCAGTAAGATACCCATAATTATTTTTAAGGGGACCTATCTTATCTCTAACTTTAGTTCTATACACCTGGAAAAAACTTTTGGGTTAGTTTTCGAATCCCTAGCAACTTTAATTTCGTAGTCCCTTAGCTTTTCTTATCCCCTTTTTAACGTCCCTCTTAATGTCAATATACTGATTCGTAAGATGACCCTCACCTCTTTTGATACGCCTATAAATTTCTTTCTTCTGCCCTAAAATATATTTGAGCCTATTATTCATCCATTTTGGGTCATTTCTATTCGATCTAATTTCTTTATATGGGATAAATGTTCTTTGGGCAGCATGTATAGTGTTCAGAAAACTGTCATATTGATAGCTCTCTTCATTACCCCAGTCCACAGATGATAAGTGTTCTCTAAGTCCATTGTAATCTGCTAAGCGAAAATCTGGGACCGTTACTGAGTTATTCCTACTATGAAACTTCCATTCAATGCCAAAGGTAATTGATTTGTGGTCGCTTGCTGAGTTCCTCTGTAATTTCTAAATTATTAACAAGGGTTTCCTTGTTTGCCAGAACTAAGTCAAGCAGATTATTTCCCCTTGTAGGTTCTGTCACAAACTGCTTCAAAAACAATCTTGAACTACTTCTAAGAAATCGTTAGATTCTAAATTCCCAGTCAAAAATTCCAATCAATTTGACTAAAGTTGAAGTCACCAGAATAACTACGTTATCGTGCATTGTGGCCTTAACAATTTCCTCCCATAGTAGTCTCCCTTGGTCCCTATCTAAGTTTGGGGGACGGTATATCACACCTAAAATCAATTTTCATGCCCCTCTGAACATTCTATCCAGACAGACTCTGTATGTGTTAATTCAGACTTTATACCCATTTTTATACAACAATTTGGCACTCTATGTCCGTGATCATTTAAATTGTTGTATAAAAATGGTATAAAGTCTGAATAGCACATACAGAGTCTGTCTGGATAGAATGTTCAGAGGCATGAAAATTGATTTTAGTGTATTACCGTCCCCAAACAGTAGGACAGAGATCTATGGGAGGAATGAAGCCCATGCACGATAACGTTATTCTGGGTGACTTCTTTAGTCAAATTGATTGAATTTGACTGAAGTAGAATCTAACATTTCTTAGAAGTAGTTCAGTGTTTTTGAAGCAGTTGTGACAGAATACAGGAAATATCTGCTTGACTTAGTTCTGGCAAACAAGGAAACCCTTGTTAATAATTTAGAAATTACAGAGGAACTCGGCGCAAGTGTTAATTCAGACTTTATACCCATTTTTGTGAATGAATGGTTCAGAGAACCGACGAGTTGGTAAATTAGACACATATGCAACACTTGGGTATCTTTATTGAGGAAACGTTTCGCCACACAGTGGCTTCATCAGTCCATACAAAGGAGAATCGTGAAGAACAGGAGGAGTGTGAGGTTGTCAGGCCCTCAATCTTGAGACGATGTTGTCAGTCCATCAATCTTGAATAGAATAACAGCATATGAGCAGAGGAACCTTATATACTGTAGACAGGAGAGGTGCAGCAGTAGTAGGAGGTGTCACATTTGTTCAATGTGGAAGTAGGTCGTGCCCAAGGAATAGGCAAGCGAAGAAATCCCAGTATTAAGATACCAAGATGTTGCAGTGTCAGACAGGATGTGAATGAATGGTATCTTAATACAGGGATTTCTTCGCTTGCCTATCCTGGGCACGACCTACTTCACATTGAACAAATGTGACACCTCCTACTACTGCTGCACTCTCCTGTCTACAGTATATAAGGTTCCTCTGCTCATATGCTGTTATTCTATTCAAGATTGATGGACTGACAACATCGTCTCAAGATTGAGGGCCTGACAACCTCACATCCTCCTGTTCTTCACGATTCTCCTTTTTTGGACTGATGAAGCCACTGTGTGGCAATTTCCTCAATAAGATACCCAAGTGTTGCATATGTGTCTAATTTACCATACCCATTTTTATACAACAATTTAAATGATCACGGACATAGAGTGCCACCCCACCCCCCTTCCCGATACTTCTGTCTACTTGGAACAATTTAAAACCCTGAATGTGACATTCGGCAGACAAGTCCCGATTTTCATATTAAACCATGTTTCAGTTATTGCAAAAACATCAATATTACCTGTACTTGCAACTACTCTCAACTCGTCCATCTTATTCCTATCACTACGACTATTGGTGTAATATACACTTAAAGACCCTCCTTTCTCTTTACCCTTCCTGCTCATTTCTGTTTTTCCCTTATACCTATTACTGTCCTTGTCACCTAGTGCCACTGGCTTTCCAATATCCACCTTATTCTGCCTATTACTAGTTCCCCTAGAATTTATAACATTACTACACTGGGACTTCACTGTTTTCCCCCCATAACCCATACCACTAACTTTTTCTAGTTTAAAGCCCTAACAGCTCCCTCCACTGCAGTTGCCAGTGCCCCCACCCCAGACCTATATAAGTGAACCCCATCCCTGGCATACATGTCATTTCTGCTATAGAAGAGGTCCCAGTTGTCAATGAATGTTACTGCATTTTCCTTACAGTATTTGTCCAGCCAGCAATTGACACCAATTGCCCTGGACAACCATTCATTTCCAACTCATCTCCTTGGCAAAATACCACATATGACAGGGTTCCCACCCTTCTTCCTAATTCTGTCTATTTCTGACCTATAGCTGCTAATCAGCTCCTCACTCCTACGTCTGCCAACATCGTTGCCTCCAGCACTGAGACAGATAATAGGATTGCTCCCATTACCTCTTATGATGTCGTCCAGACGGCTAACAATATCCTTCATCCCAGCCCCAGGATAACACACCCTCTGCCTCCTATTCCTATCCTTAAGACAAAATTCCCTATCCATAAACTTAATCTGACTATCCCCAACTAAAACAATGTTCTTACCTCGACTGGCGGTGTGCATGACGTTCTCGACGGTCTTTGTAGAGATGGTCTTCGCTGGGATGTCTTCACATTCGTCTGTTAACAAGGAGAAAGAGTTGCTGGTTTTCACAGCAGTCTCCTGGACCTTCTTCAACTTCAGCTTCGTATGGACTGATGAAGCCACTGTGTGGCGAAACGTTTCCTCAATAAAGATACCCAAGTGTTGCATATGTGTCTAATTTACCAACTTGTCGGTTCTCTGAACCATTCATTCACATCCTGTCTGACACTGCAACATCTTGGTATCTTAATACAGGGATTTCTTCGCTTGCCTATTCCTTGGGCACGACATACTTCCACATTGAACAAATGTGACACCTCCTACAACTGCTGCACCTCTCCTGTCTACAGTATATAAGCTTCCTCTGCTCATATGCTGTTATTTTATTCAAGATTGATGGACTGACAACATCTACTCAAGATTGAGGGCCTGACAACCTCACACTCCTCCTGTTCTTCACGATTCTCCTATGTATGGACTGATGAAGCCACTGTGTGGCGAAACGTTTCCTCAATAAAGATACCCAAGTGTTGCATATGTGTCTAATTTACCAAACGTGACTTCATTTGTATAAAAAAAATTATCTGAATCTTTCATCTTGCACAACTCACTCTCCATGTAAGTACTCAGTGCCTTAATCCACTCAGACAGGCCCCATATAAGTTCAGATGGCCACTTTCTGCAAATTGTTCTGTCGCAAACCTAGGAGCACCAGGTTTATATGACCCAAAGCAAAATATTTCATATCCTCCTGCATGCTCTGGCCCTCAAGAGATATTCGAATGCTTAACAGTTCGCAGTGAGTGTATATTGTTTACAAATATTTGATCTCAGACCGGATGTGGGGTCGAATCCACACACTTCACCCAGGACGTGAAGAGTGAGTCAAGTACAGTGCCATAACCCAACCACTAGGCTCGTTGAGGATGGATAAGCTTATTCAGTGCCCTGGTGATGGACCAGGTGCTTCGGCTCCTTCAGTACCCTGGTGATGGACCAGGTGCTTCGGCTCCCTCAGCACCCTAGTGATGGACCAGGTGCTTCAGCTCCTTCAACGCCCTGGTGATGGACCAGGTGCTTCAGCTCCTTCAACGTCCCGGTGATAGATCATGTGCTTCGGCATATCCAGTGCCCTGGTGATGGACCAGGTGCTTCAGCTCCTTCAGTACCCTATTTTATAGTGCCCTGATTATCAAAGCATATTCCATGGATGGAGTAGGTGGGTTGGGTAGGAGTTTTTGTTTGTGGGATTGGTTTTGGGTTTTGCCTAGTGTGGATCAGTTGGCTTGATGCAGTGTTCCTTATTTCTGTGTTCTTGTGAGTGAGAGGGGTTGGATTTGAACCGGACTTGCACAGTTGTTGGGGGGGGAGGGGAGTTGTCGGGGCTTCTTGCTTGGATGGCGATGGGGATGGGTTGCACAAATATTTTTGTTGGTGGGTTGGTTTTGATATGGACCTGCCAAGTATGGGCCAGTAGGCCTGTTGCAGTGTTCCTCCTTTCTTATGTTCTTATGTTCTTATATCTCTAGCGTGCCAGAACATGCTACAGGAGATGAAATACCTTGTTGTAACTCATATAAACCTGTTACTACTGGGTTTGGTATTCAACGGTTGTATATGTCTGACCGCTCTAACCTCTGAGTGGTCTGGCTAAATGGGCAAAGGCACTGTGTACTTGGCCCTCTGACCGCCTGTACATTGAAGTGCATAGGTTCAAGGCCACTTCTGATTTAAGAGAAGATGGTGGTAAATAATTCCTGCTTGTGTACTGACGAGTAGTAAATATACATACATATATATATATATATATATATATATATATATATATATATATATATATATATATATATATATATATATATATATATATATATATATATATATATATATATATATATAAGAACATAAGAACATAAGAAAGGAGGAACACTGCAGCAGGCCTGTTGGCCCATACTAGGCATTTCCTTCACAATCCGTCCCACTAACAGAATATTTGCTCAACCCAATTTTCAATGCTACCCAAGAAATAAGCTTTGACAATTCTACCCACTCATGCGCGAGTCCCACTCAAATCCAACCCCTCTCACTCATGAATTTATCCAACCTAAATTTGAAACTACCCAAGGTCCTAGCTTCAATAACCCTACTAGACAGACTGTTCCACTCATCAACTACCCTATTTTCAAACCAATACTTTCCTATATCCTTTCTAAATCTAAACTTATCTAACTTGAATCCATTATTGCGGTTCTCTCTTGGAGAGATATCCTCAAGACCTTATTTATATCCCCTTTGTTAATAGCCATTTTCCACTTGTATACCTCGATCATGTCTCCCCTCATTCTACGTCTTACAAGTGAATGTAATTTAAGGGTCTTCAATCTTTCTTCGTAAGGAAGATTTCTAATGCTATGTATTAATTTAGTCATTCTACGCTGAATGTTTTCTAACGAATTTATGTCCATTCTGTAATATGGAGACCAGAACTGAGCTGCGTAATCTAGGTGAGGCCTTACTAATGATGTATAAAGCTGTAATATAACCTCTGGACTTCTGTTGCTAACACTTCTTGATATAAATCCCAGTAATCTATTTGCCTTATTACGTACGCTTAGGCATTGCTGTCTTGGTTTAAGGTTGCTGCTTACCATCACCCCCAAGTCCTTCTCGCAATCTGTATGGCTAAGTTCTACGTTATTTAACTTATATGTGCTTGGGTTATAGACACTCCCGAGCTTCAGAACCTTGCATTTATCTACATTGAATTGCATCTGCCACTTTTCTGACCACGAATTAAGTTTGTCAAAATCTTCCTGAAGTTCTATGACATCTATGTTTGAATCAATTATCCTACCTATCTTCGTGTCGTCGGCGAATTTGCTCATATCACTAGTAATTCCCTCGTCAAGGTCATTGATATATATTATAAATAACAATGGGCCTAAGACTGATCCCTGTGGAACACCACTTGTTACAAGTCCCCATTCGGATTTAACCCCATTTATGCACACTATCTGCTTCCTATTGGTTAGCCATGACTCGATCCATGACAGCACTTTTCCCCCAATGCCATGAGCTGCCACTTTCTTTAACAGTCTCTGGTGCGGTACTCTATCAAAAGCCTTACTAAAATCTAAATAAACAATATCGAATTCTTTATCGTGATCAACAGCCTCAAAAGCTTTAGTGTAGAAGGTTAATAAATTAGATAGGCAGGAACGGCCCCTCGTGAATCCATGCTGAGTATCATTAATCAAATTATGGTTATCTAGATGGCTTCTAATAATATCAGCTATAATTGACTCTAGTAATTTGCCTACAATCGAGGTCAGGCTTATTGGGCGGTAATTTGACGGTAGTGACTTGTCCCCTGCTTTAAAAATAGGAATTACATTAGCCATCTTCCACATATCAGACACTACACCTGTTTGAAGAGATAAATTAAAAATGTTAGATATTGGTTCACAGAGTTCCATTTTGCATTCCTTAAGAACCCTTGCAAAAAGCTCATCAGGACCCGGCGATTTATTTTGTTTCAGTCGGTCTAGTTGTTTCCTAACCATTTCGCTAGTGACTGTGATATTACATAATTTATCTTCTTCTGGGCCTCTGTAAAAATTAATTACTGGGATATTATTAATGTCTTCCTGTGTGAAAACCGAGAGAAAATAATTATTAAAAATAGAGCACATATCATTCTCCTTGTCTGTAAGATGGAAAAATAAACACATAAGCAGTATAATGTGATCCTTTATTGACAACGTTTCGCCCACGCAGTGGGCTTTATCGAGTCACAGACAGATCTACCTGGAAAGTGAGCAACATGGAGATATATATAGGGTACAGTCAGGTGTAGAATGCTGGGTCAGGTGGAGAAAGCTGCATGTGACAGTCTTAAAAGTAGTGTGATAGTTAAAAACATTGTGTGACTTAAAGGACCTGCAGTGTACCATTCTTGAGTTCTAGGTGGGATAGCGTTGAAGAAGTTTCTTGGCAATAGGTTCAGCTATGTTGTAGAAGCCGTTGTTCTGGTTGAAGTTGTTGGATATACAGATGAGTGATGATTCTAGGATTCTTCGGTATTGCGTGTTGTCTTCTCTGGCGATGAGTCTTGCGTTTCTGTAGTTGATTAAATGGTTGTGTAAATTTCGGTGTTGAACACGGCTGCAGCAAATTATACGTTGGCGAAACATCCAGAGACCTACAAACACGCATTTCAGAACACCAGTACGCAGGCAGATCTGACGACTCAAGAAATGCCTGTGTTCAACACCGAAATTTACACAACCATTTAATCAACTACAGAAACGCAAGACTCATCGCCAGGAAGACAACACGCAATAAATGGAAAATGGAACTTTTGTAAACAAGAGGTAACATCAAAACTAACCATATTGAAATCATTTAAATCAGTCAAGGTGCTTAATTTATCAACTAAATCTAAATTGTTTTTAACATTAAAATTAGAAATTTTTCCAACAATTTTAATGTTAAAAAATTTAGAAGGATAAATCCACCTTATTAAAATTTAAAAAATTTATTTACAAAGTTATTGAATTTACTAAGATTCTTATCTGAAGAACTGGTTTTATGATTTACCATTGCCATTTCCCTACTATCATTAAACTTAAACTTTGTATTGTTGATCAAAATTTGTATTTAATGATGAGTTTTACATCAAAGTTTGGTATGGCAATGGGAAATCCTCTTTCCCTGTTCTTAGTAACTATATATGGAATTTTTCAAACAAGTTGTTAACACTATCCTTCCCAATGACTAAGTGGTATTATATGTTGATGATATTTTTGCCTTATTCCTAAGAATGTGAATAAACATTTCCTTTTAAATTAAATAGCTTAGCTCATTCTATAAATTTTACAATTCAGTAAATAACTCATTGCCCTTCCTAGATGTGTTTATTATTAAGGGTAACATTGATTTTAAATTCAAAATTTAAGAAAACCTCAAAATAATTTCCTATGTACACTATTCTCTTCACTCAAGATAGGTTAAAGTGTCGGTTTTTTTTCTTCAATGTTTTTGAGAGCTTTACCATTTGTAGTCCAAGTTATAGATGAAAATCTCTAAAATTTTAAAAAACTAATGATTTAAAATACCCAAAAACATAATTTATAAATCTTTTAAAATACTAGGAATACTTTTTTACAATCCAAGGGACAAAACCTTATTCAACCAAAATATGTTGGTTCTCCCTACCATAAAACTTGGTTGATATACCTTCCCTTTCTTAAAATTTTAATATCAAAGTGGTATTTAAAAATCTTGATACAGTAAAAAGACTTTTGATAAAAATTCCCCCAAAATGCACGGATGTGTCTATAAGATTCCCTGTAAAATATGCGATAAAGTTTATTATGGTCAAACTGGTAAAAGTCTTGAACTAAGTACAGTGCCGGCACGGAAGGGGAATGTAAATGTTGCGTTTTATAACTGTAGTGTAAACACCCTTCTGGCAAGACAGTGATGGAGTGAATGATGATGAAAGTTTTTTCTTTTTCGGGGCCCCCCTGCCTTGGTGGGAATCGGCCGATGTGTTAATAAAATAAAAAAATATAGCATTAGAACTGGAAAAATTTAATGCTCTATTTATTCTGTGAAGACTTTAACCATCCAATTGATTTTCAAAATGCTGAGAAGGTTGTATCAAACAAGTCCATGGTTGGGAGGAATATAATAGAATCATGTTTCATTAAAAGCGTTTTGAAAATAATATGAATATTTCTTTTGGTTTATATAAATTGGATTCATTTATAATTAATAAAATTTGGGAAGAATTTAATGATAAATTGGACTAATCTTAATTCTTGGGAAGGTTTGGTCCTTTCTTTGTTCCTCTTCACAGAGTCGTGCGTTGTTACGCTACTGTGAGGTGTGTCTTTGTTAGTGTGATGTGACTGTAAGGTGTATTCTGCCCCATAAGCCTTCTTGTCATGTTTCCTTTTATGTTCCTTGATAATGTGAGTAGTCACAAAACGTTGGAATTCTTCTATTTTTTCATAGTGGTTGTCTTGCATATTTTGATATCACCTGTTTACTGTGATCTTTTTGCATATATATATATATATATATATATATATATATATATATATATATATACATATATATATATATGAGAGAAAAGAAAGAGAATGTTTAAATGGTTATTAAGGTGTTGTCACCGTGTAACAACACCTGTATAACACAACACCTTATAACAACAACACCTGTATAACAACAACACCTGTATAACAACAACACCTGTATAACAACACCACCTTATAACAACAACACCTGTATATCAACAACACCTTTATAACTCTTCATTCATATTTACCATGAGAAGATACTTTCTCTTTTTATTTACATACTGTGGCCCCGTTCCTTCATATTCGAAAACATTAAAAATATTTTTTCAAGTTTGAAACTTGGAAGAGTTTCATAATTAATATCTTTTTTAATTAACCAAGGGAACTTTCTTCATTAGTTGTCCTCCCTCTAAAATAAATCTCCCATGTGACCTTAGATCACTTCATCATTATCGTTATTACCTTTATTATTTATATTATCATAAGCATCTGCGTTGATATCATAATCATAATTATAATCCATATCTAAAGCTTTGAAAGTTTGAACCCCAAACAGATGAAACATTCACTAGTTGCACTCAATATTCTAATTGGTTTAATACAATAAAAAAAAAGAATTGACCATTCTTTTAAATTAACTTTGATAAAAATATTCCACACTTTGACTTTGTATTCCCTCAAAAAATTATTCTCTTGTTATTAACCTGAAAATTTTGAAGCCGTTTGGAAAGATATATTCCAAAATTTTCTGATATAAACAATTTTTCCACAGTTTGGTCAATAAAAAAATTTGGCCTTTTAAAACTTAAAAATCTATCAGGCGTTTCTCTTGTAAAAAACATCAGACTTATACACACAAAAATATTTAAAAATTTGTTGTTGGGTCTGAACTTCCTAACCCTACAACACAACTGTATCGAACACATCTGTCTCTGCAACACAACTGTACCCCAAACAACTGTACTCTAAAACCTTCTCTACAGCACAACTGTACTCTCCAACACAACTGAACTCTACAACACAATTTTTCTCTACAACACAATTGTACTTTAAAAAATTGTACTCTACAAAAAATTGTCTCTACAACAAATTGTACTCTACAACACAATTGTCTCACAACAACTGTACTCTACAACA
>WNWK01035126.1:0-19991 GCA_009830355.1 Cherax destructor | reverse complement strand
GCTCCACTTTCTTGGATTGCCTGCCCCCCCCCATCTGCGACTTCTTGACATAATGGGAGAAACCGAGCAAGACGACTCATCTATCGTCTGGACGGTTTTTAACACTGGGGGGGGATGTGGGGGCCCTTTTACTGTTATGTACAAGGCCAACATTATCAAAGTCCCGCATTTGGCTCCACTTGAGGACAGCAGAAGGGGAGTTTACACAAAAGACGGGAGCAAACAAACCACCTGTAACTCCTATTGCAAAACATAATGGGGGGCAAATTCCTGGGCCTTCCCCCCAACAGCAGCCTGAAATTCAACCCCCATACCCAACACATAACAAAGAAAGTGTCCAAAACTGGGGGGATCCTCTCTAAGATACGGTATTATGTACCACAATCAGCCCTACTCTATACTATTCACTCATCTGTCCCTACCTCACATATGCCATTTGTGCATGGGGATCAACAGCAATTACCCACCTAAAGCCAAAAAAACCCAACAAAAAGCCGCAGTAAGAATTATCATGCAATCCAACGCTGGGCAACACTCCCCCACTCTTCAAAGACCTAAACCTACTCACTGTTCAGAACATCCATCCCATTATTTTCTATCTACATTTATAGAACCAAAAATTCCAACTTTAACCCTGAACTAAAACATTTTTTGACAGTTGTGACAGGACCCATAAAATAATACCAGACACAAACATCTCTTTGACTTTCCCCCGTGTCCGACTAAATCTATACAAAAATCAATGCGTAAAAAAAAATCGGGAAACCCCTTCCCGAAAATCTGAACTCCCTTCCTGAAAACTCTGAACCCCCTTCCTGAAAACTCTAGAACTCCCTTCCTGAAAACTCTAGAACTGCAGACAAACCTCCATTTTCAAAAGCACTTTTAAAAAAACATCTTATCTCACTTACGCACCCAACCGGTAGCTAACCACATGAAAACTACTTTATCTTGCACATATCCACAGAAAAAATACACTTATTGATATCTGTGATTCCCCTTTTAAATTTTCACATGACTAACCAAAATTTAATACAACTATTGCTTCATAATTTTAAGCTAGTCATAAGTTTCCCCAAGACACTCCAATATAGAAACGGTATTTGCCAATACATCACCTTTACCATTAATATATCAACTAATTGTTAAATTCTTAAACTAATTGTTAAATTCTTTTAAAAGTTTGAATTTCAGTAATTTTAATTTTGTAAACCTAGTTAATCACTACAATTACCTAACCTTTCTATCAGTGTAATCATTTTACTATTGAGTTTAAAACCTATCATAAGACTGCCCGAAAAGCCTAGGCATACCTAGGCAATTTTTGGCCATCTTGTAATATCTACTTCATAAAAAAGTAAGGTAATATAAGTACACCCCCCCTTTGTAATATTACCAGAAATAAAGTTGAATTTGAATTAGCATGACTTGAGTCTGGAAAAATGTTCCCCAGCATAGCGGCGTCAACGAAATAAAGACAGTTGATCAAATGAAATCGCTGTCCCACAGATGGCTCCAACTTCATCCTGTTCCCTATTTTTTTGTGTCATAACAATAAGAAGCCTTTAAAAAGAGCAGATGTAGGAAAAGTTTTTTTGCTTATACATAAAGTCAGGAACCCTTAACCTAACCTTGTAAAACCCTGTGTAAAAGAGAGAGAGAGAGAGAGAGAGAGAGAGAGAGAGAGAGAGAGGGGAAAGAGAGAGAGAGACAAAAGAGAACCAATGAGAGTGGAGAATCCTGATAGCTCCCGATCGAAAGTACTTCACCTCAAGTATTAAAGATTGTGATATATAAAAGCAAAATAAAATTAATGTTGTGTCGGCCTATTAACGATGTATCGGAAAATATTAATATGAGTGTGGAGCAGTGCGGTGTGGAAACCGTCTCTCGCTATCTAGCCTCACAGAATGTGAAATATATAGGGGGGTGAATCCAACACAGTCTTCTTATCACCACTGGTTCCTGGCAAAAAACAACCAACAGTGAGACCACAAAAAAATTTTCTCACTATCCATCCATCATTTTTCCTAGCAGCGGATAGAGACAATTTTGGGGGTTTTTTTGAAAGTAAATTCTGAATTATCACCCCAGGTTCTTCATTTCTTTGTCGCTTTATTGTGTTGTTGGAATTTGTTTTATACTCTGATACAGTTTTTTTTTCCCCCGATTTTCCCCAAAAGGGGAGAATTAATTTTTTTCCCATTGAACTTCATTTTTTTCTGAGGCCCAGGTTAGATTAAAAATTTTCGTTAGGAAACAGGACAAGTTTTCCCCTGACACGGGTTTTCCAGATGATGACCCACCGTTGGATTTTTGGGTCATCTGACCGAGGCCTTCCGCTGGCTTACCGTCCCCGTTTAAAACTTATGGTCATAGTTAAACCTTTGGCTATTTCGGGGGCCCTTTTAAGGCTTGGTTAATGTCCCCCCGGGAGTGTCCTCAATAGAAAAACTTTTGCGCTAATTGTGGTATTGTCAAAAAAAGGAAAGACATGGTGCTATTTACATATTTTTTCTTTTGAGAATGATGATGAGGGGGGGGGGGCGAGTACTGAATTGTGGAACAGATTTTTCTTTTAAGCCGCCCTGACTCTATTCTATTTATATTATTTTTTTATTTATTTTGGAAAGATCCATCCCAAAATTTTTTCTCAACCTTTTTTCACTATTTTGTCCCCCCATTACACCATGATCGCACCGTCGAAGGCTTTCGCAAAGTCTTTTATCCCCCATCTGCATTTTTTTGTTCTCCAGTGCATCCAAGACCATGTCATTGGTTCAATATTGTAAGGCAGGAGCGACGTGTTTAAACCCCTGCCCCGGGGTTTGGGAATTGTTGGGTGTCCAGGTGTTTTGGGGTTTTTGGTTTAGAACCTTTTAAAAAATTTTTGGGTGAAAAAGTTGGTTTTTGATCTGTAATTTTGCCTTTTATGCCGCCTTTGTGTCGATTTTTTACAATGTGTATATTCATACACACACGCAGGCCTGGGTTGCTTGAATTTTGGGGAAATTGGGCCCATGGTTTTTTGGGGAATTTAAACCAGTGACCAATTTTGACATAAATTTTAGAGATTTTTTTGGGGCGGGGCCCCCAAAGAATACCCGTATGAGAAAATTACACCATATTAAAAGACAAAAAAACCAATTAAAAAAATCCTTTTTTGAAAGACGCAGCATGGTATGATAGCGGGAAAAAAAAGATAGGTGGTTTGGGGGGCTGTCTTGGACGACAGTGCCCCTGAGGGTGCTAGTTTTTTTTGGGGACAGTGAAAAAAGGGGGGTTATTCCCCTGGTGATGAAACAAGAAAGACAACGATTTTCAATTCAATAAAAATGGATACTGTGGAGATGGAAAAAAAGGGAGATCCCCCGGGGAATAGTGTTGACATTTACCAGAAAAACCTGGTGGAAGCACTGATGTTCATACAGGGTGATAGGGGAGAAACAAAAAAAATGCACCAAAGGAACAAGCAAAATAAACCTTAGCAAACAAAATTTCCCAATTTGGCAAATTTATCCCTTTGGGATTCGCAGGATAAGGAAAGGGTGGGACATGCACCTTGACCATCCCCAAAAATGCCGCATCCACATGAAAACAGGAGAGGAACTTCCTCCCTGTAACTTATTTCACCCAGAAATGTGTCACCATCAATCCATGAAAAAATGTTCAAACGCATACTGCCAGGCACATCATCTAAAGGGAACAAGAGACACAGACCAGCCCAGACTATGGGAAACAAAGGAGGGGAAACCTCTCCAGGGAAAGAGGATTTTAGTGCCAGGAGGGAAAAAAACACTGACAAAAAAATGGCGGGTAATCACACCAACTGAAAACATTCCTGGAGCAGACACCATTGGCCCCCACCCAAGAACAAAGATATTTGAGCCGGCAAACATCCTGGAGTCTACCTGAGAGAATTGGGGTCAACGCCCCCGCGGCCCGGTCTGGACCAGGCCCCTGTTGAAGAGCCGATAAAACCAGGCTGTTACGCTGGCCGCACGCAGTCCAACGTAGGGAAAAGCCCGGCTGATCAGGTACCGACTTGGTCTAAAACCGTCAAAAAATAACAAAATTCCAAATCAAGGGACGTTCACGGAGTCAAATGCAATGTTTGCAGCATTCACAGAAACCCACATAAAGGATCAAGACAACGAAATGGGATCCCGGGTTAAACTTATTCAGTTTTGCGAGCAAACAGGCAACAAGGGGGTTATCCTTTATGTCACAGAGTCACTTATATGTTCAGAACTACTAAACACCTCAAATGATGTAGTTGAAGTTTTGGTAAAGATTGAAAACCAAAGCCTTGTCATTTTGGTTGTATACAAGCCTCCGGGTGCAACTTCCCAGCAATTCCAGGAGCAGCTTTTGAAAATTGACCACTGTCTGAAAATCTCCCAACTCCTGCCCCAAACATCTTACTACTAGGAGATTTAACTTGAGACAACTAAAATGGAGGAATGTAGCAAAAGTGTTTTAGCAGAATCACCCCAGGAGGCAGCTCAGATGAAAATTACACACACACGAACTTTTAAATATCTGCGCCAAATTCACCTTAAACCAGCAAATATTAGAGTCTACAAGACCAGAAAATACGTTGAACCTCATCTTCACTAACAACGACGATCTGATACGAATATAACCGTATCAAAAGACAATACACTCAGCTCACAACATAATAGAGGTACAGACATGTATGACAGGGCTCAGACCAGGAAAATGTGATCAGTCAGGAAGGTCTCTTCACAAAATTCAATTTTAATAACAAAAACATACAATGGGATCAAGTCAACCGTGTCCTAAATGAAACAAGCTGGGAAGATATCCTAAACAACACGGATCCGAACAGTTGCCTAGAAAAATTAACTCTGTGGTCTCTTGAGATTCGCTCAAGACAATTCCATTAAGAAAAGAAAGAGAAGATGATGTAAACTAGAAAGAGAGAGACGCTTCCTATACAGACGAAGGCAAAGAGTCACAAAGCTACCGAGAGAGGCCAATATATCTGAAATACGAAGGGAGGCACTGGTCATTGAAATTGCAAATATCGAACTTAAGCTGAAGGAATCTTACGGGAGACAAGAATCGCAGGAAGAACTAAATGCCATAAATGAAATTGAGAAAAACCCAAAATACTTCTTCTCTTATGCCAAATCTAAGGGATAAACAACATCCAGTATTGGGCTTCTGCCAGGCGAGATGGGACATGCACAAATGACAGCCAAGAAATAAGTGAGATACTAAAGTCCCAGTACGACTCAGTGTTCAGTGAGCTGCTGCCCAGAATAAGGGTCGACAATCCAAATAAATTCTTTATAAATGAGACCCAAAATTTGGTCATCTCAAAATCTCGGATATTATCCTAACTCCACAAGACTTGAAAGGCAATAAATGACATGCCCATGCACTCTGCCCCAGGCCCAGACTCATAGAACTCCCTGTTCATCAAGAATTGCAAGAAGCTCCCTGTCGTGTGCCTTCAGCATTCTATGGAGAGGGAGCATGGACAAGTGTCATCCCACACTCACTAAAAACAACAGACATAACCTCACTTTACAAAGGTGGAAGTAAAACAATCAAAGAACTACAGACCGATAGCACTAACATCCCATATCATAAAATCTTTGAGAGGGTTCTAAAAGCAAGAACGCCAATCACCTAGATACCCATCAGTTACACAACCCAGGACAACACGGGTTTAGAGCATATCGCTCCTGCCTGTCCCAGCTACTGGACCTCATGACAAAGTCCGATGCTATAGAGGATAAACAAAATACAGATGTAGTATACACAGACTATACAAAAAGCTTTTGACAAGTGTGACCATGGAGTAATATCGCAAAAAATACGTGATAAAGGAATAAAAGGAAAAGTTGGTAGATGGATCTATAACTTTCTGACAAATAGAACACAAAGAGTAATAGTAAACAGAGTAAAGTCCGAGGCAGCTACGGGAAAAGCTCTGTTCCACAAGGCACAGTACTCGCTCCCTTTCTATTCTCACCCTCATTTCTGACATAGACAGAGATGTAAGCGGCTGACACCCGGATTGCAATGGCAGTGACTTCCATCGAAGACACTGCAAGACTCCAAGCAGACATCAACCAAATCTTCAAATGGGCCACTCAAAACAATATGATGTTCAATGAGGAGAAATTTCAACTACTCTGATATGGAAAACTTGAGGAAATTAAAAATATATCAGGGTATACGACAAACTCTAACCAAACAATATAGCAAAAAAGAAATGTGAAGGACCTGGGAGTGATAATGTCAGAGGATCTCGCATTCAAAGACCACAACAATGTATCTACCGCATCTTCTAGGGAAATGATAAGATGGATAATGCGAATCTTCAAAACTAGGAATGCCAAGCCCATGATGATTCTCTTCAAATCGCTTGTTCTCTTTAGGCTGGAATTTGTTGTACACTAACTCCCCCCTTCAGGGCAGGCGAAATTGCTGACCTGGAGAATGTACAAAGAACTTTCACGGCACACTTATACGATAAGGCACCTAAATTACTGGGAACGGTTGAAGGTCCTTGATCTGTATTCCCTGGAGCGCAGGCGAGAGAGATATGTGATAATATACACTTGGAAGGTCCTGGAGGGATTGGTAATAAACTTGAACACGAAAATCACTCCCTCTGAAAGCAAAAGACTCGGCAGGAGATCCAACATTCCCTCAATGAAAGGCAGGGGTGCCACGAGTACACTGAGAGACAACACAATATGTGTCCTGGGCCCAAGACTGTTCTATTGCCTCCCAGAATACATATGGGGGATTACCAATAGACCCTGGCTGTCTTCAAGAAGGCAATGGACAGGCACCTAAAGTCAGTACCTCCAACCAGGCTGTGGTTCGTACGTCAATTTGCGTGCGACCAGCAGTAACAGCCTGGTTGATCAGACCCTGATCCACCAGGAGGCCTGGTCTCAGACCGAGCCACTGGGGCGTTGACCCCCGAAACCCTCTCCAGGTAAACTCCAGGTAGGTGTGTATTTTCAACACCTTGTACCTAGGTCGCTGGCGAAACCTTGGGAGATGAGGAGATTGAGGAATTAGTCCCTCAGCCTGGAATAGGTGTGTTAGTCATCAGTGTTGATGAAAGTGCAGCAGATGCACAGGGAAGGAGCTTATATACTGCAGACATGCGAGGTGAAGCAGTTGGAGAAGGTGACACGATGGAAAAATCTACAAATGGAAGAAGGTTATGCCGATATGTTAGGTGGATTATTCCAGCAATGACGCCGTCACTGGTGTCTGCAGTATATAAGCCACATCCGCGATGTGCTCTACTTTTATCAAGATTGATGAACTGACTCGAGTCTGAGGGACTGATGATCTCGAACTCCTCATCTTCCACCGTTCTTCTCCGTAATGGACTGAAGAAACCACTGGCTAGCGAAACTTTTCCACAACAAAGAGACCCAAATGTTGCACAAGTGACTCAGTCTTCATCTAGTTGTAAACTGTTCTAAGCAGAGTATTATGAGTGTTGTTATTCTTGAGCAGTGATAATGTTTGTTAACACTGTGTTGTGCTCACAGGTTATCTGTAGTGCCGCCCTTGTGTCAGTCACTTCCTCACCGGAGGTTAACTTGTCCTCATGTTTCAAATCATTCGTCTCCCCTCAATTCTTTATACAGTTATTTATATATGATCTCTTTCCCCTCCCCCAGCTTACTTCCTGTGGTGAAGCTTCCTCGTGGACGAGCTTCACAGTGTCTAGTGTGAATCAAGTTACTCGCGTCGCTCCCTGGATGAGTGACGTGAGGCTGGCACCAGAGCAGAGTGCCACCTGCTCCAGTTATCACACTGTTACTTCATATAATGTTACTGCGCGACCACTCTTCCTCCTGGTATGTGGTCACCTCAAGCAAGTCACACCTTAACATACATGCTTAATATATATCCACGACAAGCCACGGAGGGTGGAAATCTTTAGCTCAAGCACTTTCACATTTTTCAGCGCGTCATCAGGAGCTGTGCAAGGCACGAGGTGACACCAGCTCCAGCTTCCTCCTGAGAGAAGTTGGAGCTGGTGTCACCCACGCTTCGCTACTCTGAAATAACTTTCCCTCATTTCTTCAGTTCCTGTTCTTACAACATTGCACAGCTCCTGATAACGTACTGAGAAGGTGAAAGTACTTGAACTAAAGATTTCCACCCCCCCGTGGTTGTCTTGCATGTTAAGATCACCTGCCTGCTATTGTATATATATATATATATATATATATATATATATATATATATATATATATATATATATATATATATATATATATATATATCTTCTGCCCGTGTCTCTTAACAAGAATAATAATATTTTATTTTGACATAATACATGTATGTACAAAGTAGTATAATAGTTGGGTGTACATGTCAAAATCCCCTTTATATGCAGAGCATTTCGGGCAAACTTAAAATTAACTTAATATTAATAAGGCAATAACAGTACATATGGTCATTAGATGAGTTACAATGAATACAAGAGACTTGAGTATTCTAAGTCGTGCTATATGGCTTTAATAAGTCTTGTAGAGAAGACGTACAATTTTGATTATTAACCTTAGGCGGATACAATGGAGTGATCAATGGATCAGGAACTAATACTGTTCTATATTCCGTCAGAGGCACCAACTGTACCTCAACCGAACTCCTTCCTGCGGCACAAGAGCTTTAACAGTGGATCTGTTCTTACCCCTCTCAAAGCCTCTGACGGAATATAACACAGTATAAGTTCCTATTCCTTCCTAATAGAGGTCCGGTAACCGGGGCGGTAGAGCGTCCAACTGTTAATTTATGGACCGCAATTTGAGCCTCTCGTCTACCTTTCTGTTTATTCATTGACAGTTATTTATTACAACTTAATTTGAGTCAATATATGTTGTGGAATACTGAATGTCTCTCTGCTCAACATGTACAAACAACAGATGCCAACTACGACCTATTTTTATTTTTTTAGCTAACATACATGTAAATGTAAATAACTCTTTTACCTTATTCCTAGTATATATCCTTTATAGTACAATAACATATATTTCCTACAGTATATAATATTAAGGTATTAAAAGGACCCCAATGGAAATAAGTCACTCTGTCTGACTTTTTTGGGTTATCCTAGGTTCTCTACACATATGCTGCTATGTATGATAATATATGTAACTGAATTTGTGTATACCTAAATAAACTTACTTACTACAGCAGCCATATTCCACCAAGGTATACTGAAGCATGAGATGAATCACGTTCACCATCATTCATTCAATAGCTTGGCTGCAACACCTCTGTGACCTATTAACCATCACAAGAGATGACTGAGCACTTATTTCCTGCTGCTAGACACGTTTATAAATCACACTCTTCTTATTTCTCTTTCTTACCGCAGAGTTCAGCAGCGGGAGAGAGAACCATAACTTATCTTACCTGATCACCAACGCTGTCCCTTCACCAGACAGCTGACACAACGCTGGCAGCAGCTTAGCACCTTTATTGGTATATGGATGCAAATGTATGGAACCTTGAACATTATCAGCGGGCCAGTCTTTGACTATGACGCCGACACTCTGGCTGATCATATGCTTAACCTCAGGTAATATTTCCGTGTTTTAAAGTAGGTGATACATACATGTATAAATAATTGTATCAAACATCTCCCATGTGGTATGTGGTGTTATTACACTGGGTGGTGAGGGTATCTGGTGTTATTACACTGGGTGGTGAGGGTATCTGGTGTTATTACACTGGGTGGTGAGGGTATCTGGTGTTATTACACTGGGTGGTGAGGGTATCTGGTGTTATTACACTGGGGGGTGAGGGTATCTGGTGTTATTATACTGGGTGGTGAGGGTATCTGGTGTTATTACACTGGGTGGGGAGAGTATCTGGTGTTATTACACTGGGTGGTGAGGGTATCTGGTGTTATTACACTGGGTGGTGAGGGTATCTGGTGTTATTACACTGGATGGTGAGGGTATCTGGTGTTATTAAACTGGATGGTGAGGGTATGTGGTGTTATTACACTGGGTGGTGAGGGTATCTGGTGTTATTACACTGGGTGGTGAGGGTATCTGGTGTTATTACACTGGATGGTGAGGGTATCTGGTGTTATTACACTGGATAGGGGAGGGTATGTGGTGTTATTACACTGGGTGGTGAGGGTATCTGGTGTTATTACACTGGGTGGTGAGGGTATCTGGTGTTATTACACTGGATGGTGAGGGTATCTGGTGTTATTACACTGGATGGTGAGGGTATCTGGTGTTATTACACTGGATGGTGAGGGTATCTGGTGTTATTACACTGGATGGTGAGGGTATGTGGTGTTATTACACTGGATGGTGAGGGTATATGGTGTTATTATACTGGGTGGTGAGGGTATCTGGTGTTATTACACTGGATGGTGAGGGTATCTGGTGTTATTACACTGGGTGGTGAGGGTATCTGGTGTTATTATACTGGATGGTGAGGGTATCCGGTGTTATTACACTGGGTGGTGAGGGTATCTGGTGTTATTACACTGGGTGGTGAGGGTATCTGGTGTTATTACACTGGGTGGTGAGGGTATCTGGTGTTATTATACTGGATGGTGAGGGTATCTGGTGTTATTACACTGGGTGGTGAGGGTATCTGGTGTTATTACACTGGGTGGTGAGGGTATCTGGTGTTATTACACTGGGTGGTGAGGGTATCTGGTGTTATTACACTGAGTGGTGAGGGTATTTGGTGTTATTACACTGGGTGGTGAGGGTATCTGGTGTTATTACACTGGATGGTGAGGGTATCTGGTGTTATTACACTGGATGGTGAGGGTATGTGGTGTTATTACACTGGGTGGTGAGGGTATCTGGTGTTATTACACTGGGTGGTGAGGGTATATGGTGTTATTATACTGGATGGTGAGGGTATCTGGTGTTATTACACTGGGTGGTGAGGGTATCTGGTGTTATTACACTGGGTGGTGAGGGTATCTGGTGTTATTACACTGGATGGTGAGGGTATCTGGTGTTATTACACTGGATGGTGAGGGTATCTGGTGTTATTATACTGGGTGGTGAGGGTATCTGGTGTTATTATACTGGATGGTGAGGGTAGGTGGTGTTATTACACTGGATGGTGAGGGTATCTGGTGTTATTATACTGGGTGGTGAGGGTATCTGGTGTTATTACATTGGGTGGTGAGGGTATCTGGTGTTATTATACTGGGTGGTGAGGGTATCTGGTGTTATTACACTGGGTGGTGAGGGTATCTGGTGTTATTATACTGGGTGGTGAGGGTATCTGGTGTTATTACATTGGGTGGTGAGGGTATCTGGTGTTATTATACTGGGTGGTGAGGGTATCTGGTGTTATTACACTGGATGGTAAGGGTATCTGGTGTTATTACACTGGGTGGTGAGGGTATCTGGTGTTATTACACTGGGTGGTGAGGGTATCTGGTGTTATTACACTGGGTGGTGAGGGTATTTGGTGTTATTACACTGGGTGGTGAGGGTATCTGGTGTTATTACACTGGGTGGTGAGGGTATCTGGTGTTATTACACTGGGTGGTGAGGGTATCTGGTGTTATTACACTGGGTGGTGAGGGTATCGTGTTATTACACTGGGTGGTGAGGGTATCTGGTGTTATTACACTGGGTGGTGAGGGTATCTGGTGTTATTACACTGGGTGGTGAGGGTATCTGTTGTTATTACACTGGGTGGTGAGGGTATCTGGTGTTATTACACTGGATGGTGAGGGTATCTGGTGTTATTACACTGGGTGGTGAGGGTATATGGTGGTATTATACTGGGTGGTGAGGGTATTTGGTGTTATTACACTGGATGGTGAGGGTATCTGGTGTTATTACACTGGGTGGTGAGGGTATCTGGTGTTATTACACTGGGTGGTGAGGGTATCTGGTGTTATTACACTGGGTGGTGAGGGTATCTGGTGTTATTACACTGGGTGGTGAGGGTATCTGGTGTTATTACACTTGGTTTTGTGGGTATCTGGTGTTATTACACTGGGTGGTGAGGGTATCTGGTGTTATTACACTGGGTGGTGAGGGTATCTGGTGTTATTACACTGGGTGGTGAGGGTATCTGGTGTTATTACACTGGGTTGTGAGGGTATTTGGTGTTATTACACTGGATGGTGAGGGTATCTGGTGTTATTACACTGGGTGGTGAGGGTATCTGGTGTTATTACACTGGGTGGTGAGGGTATCTGGTGTTATTACACTGGGTGGTGAGGGTATCTGGTGTTATTACACTGGGTGGTGAGGGTATCTGGTGTTATTACACTGGGTGGTGAGGGTATCTGGTGTTATTACACTGGGTGGTGAGGGTATCTGGTGTTATTACACTGGGTGGTAAGAGTATGTTACATTATTAAACTATTACACTAAGTAATAATATAGTTTGCGTATACCTGGAGGGGTTTCGGGAGTCAACGCCCCCGCGGCTCGGTCTGTGACCAGGCCTCATGGTGGATCAGGATATGATCAACCATGCTGTTACTGTTGGTCGCACGCAAACTGGTCAGGTACTGACTTTAGGTGTTTGTCCAGTGCATGCTTGAAGACAGCCAGGGTCTATTGGTAATCCCCCTTATTGTGTGCTGGGAGGCAGTTGAACAGTCTTGCGCCCCTGACACTTATTGTGTTGTCTCTTATCGTGCTAGTGACGCCCCTGCTTTTTATTGGGGGGATGTTGTATCGTATGCCGAGTCTTTTGCTTCCATAGGGAGTGATTTTCGTGTGCAAGTTTGGTACTAATCCCTCTAGGATTTTCCAAGTGTATATAACCATGTATCTCTCCCGCCTGAGTTCCAGGGAGTACAGGTTGAGGAACTTCCAGCGTTCCCAGTAATTGTTTTATCGCAGTTATGTGTGCCGTGAAGGTTCTCTGCACATTTTCTAGATCAGCAAATTCACCTGCCTTGAAAGGTGCAGTTAGTGTGCAGCAATATTCCAGCCTAGATAGAACAAGCGACCTGAAAGTGTCAACATGGGCTTGGCATCCCTGGTTTTGAAGTTTCTCATTATCCATCCTGTCATTTTTCTAGCAGATGTGATTGATAAAATGTTATGGTTTCTGACATGATCACTCCCAGGTCTTTGACACTAGTTTTTCGCTCTATTGTGTGGTTGGAAGTTGTAAGAATTAGTATAAGTCTGCCGGAAATGCCTAGGCCTGCTAGTGGTCTTCTTTATAGTTAATATTTTATAATATATAAACCACACATTGTAAGCTTTACAAGGAAATAAACTTTTTCATTTTAATTTTCAATCTGATATAGTTTTAATTTCCTCACGTTTTCTATATCGGAGTAATTAAAATTTCTCATCATTGTGTGGAGGATGGGCTCTCTCCTACGATAAAAATGAACTATGGTTCGCTAATACTTAGCTGATGAATCCAAGATGTCGCAGCCGTCTCCAACACCACCTCAGGGGATCCATCTATGGCCTCATTCTCCACAGGGGGCTGTAAGATAAACATCAATGTGTGAGTTATTGCCCCAAAGGACTTCTTCAGTGAGCATTTACCTCCCTTGTGTTCACCTAAACACTTAGTGCATCTTTTCAGCTGTTGAGCACGTTGTTTCCGTGCCTCCATTGTTGTGTATTGAATGCAATACTGTGCCCAATGTGTTCCATCACAAAGTACACATTTTGGAGTACGTTTATGTGTGACAGTCTGTTTACTGTCTGTTGTGTTTACAGCTTGATAAATGCCTACATGGGATTTCCCATTATGTGGTTTAGTGGGAGTAGGTACACTCTTTTTGTACTGAGTTGAAGGTTTATTATCCACAACAGGATTAGTGGATTTCTCATCTTGTCTCGTTGCTTGCATGCATGAGACTATTGTTTGTAAACCCTTGCTAATTTCTTCACAAGTGAAATAGCGTTTATTGAACATAATATTTAAACGTTCAATGGTTTGTGTTGACAGTTTATCTTGTATAATACCACTGATAAACCAATCACATTGCTCTAGGTCATATTTAACTCCTAGAGTTCTGAGACTATTGTCTAATGTGATCCTAAATGACTGTAAGTCTGAAAGACAATGTTTGGGTGGTTTCAAGCTTGATATTAAGACTGCATGTCTAACCCTGGCTTTGTCAGCATCAAGATAATTATCTGCTAAGACACGTAAGGCTAGAGCATAATTGCCTTTGACCACCGGAAATGATTTAATCAGTTCATAGGGTTCACCTTTCACGAGATATCTGAGATAATTGAACTTAGCAATCTCATCTATGTCAGTACGGGAATTCACTAAAGAATTAAACCCACTAATGAATTCTTCATAATCATTACCTTCAAAAATAGGCATAGCCAATTTGGGAAGACTCGGTAAGCCTACACCAGATGTGGCAGGTGTGACAGGTGTTGGGACAGGTGTCTGACCACTGATTACAGTAGGTTTTTGTGACAAGGTTTTGCAGCAGATAGCCTGTATTCCTGTCCACCTTAATTGTTGTCCACTAAAGGTATCCAAGACACTTTTAATTTCTTCCTCTGTCGGGTTGGAATCTAGAAATTCCTTTTCGTAAATCTCGTAGCCTGAATTAATGATTTCCAGACGTTTATTAAATAATTGAGATTTAATTTCCAACTGATCATAGTCTATATTTGTGTCTTGGGTTAAACCTATACAGACTGAAATTAATTGCTCCAATTGAGTAATTTTCGTCTGTAATGTGTTGAATTTTGTGGTTAATGACGACATTTTGCTAGTATAATGACTAACAGCACACTTAGAGTGTTTAAAAACTCCAGCTGAGTTTGTTTTGACTGCGTCAGCACACTGCTGACCCACTAATCGTGTCTCTCAAGGTCAGTGCCCTTGAGGTGCAGAGTACATATGGACAAAACAACACCAGGTTTGTTTATGTCCTGACTTGTTGTCTCAGCTAAACTGAGTCTCACTGACGTCACTTCACACATTATATTACACATATATATTCAATGTTTATACACATTCATATGTCACTGCTACAATGTTAATTAATATGAAAGTTTAAACTTAATGTCACTTCCTATATTATATAAGAGACAAACATAATATACAGTTTCTTCTCTTAATTTGTGTCTATAAACATTATAAACACTGTGTATATATAAACTGTTTATACTATACACATTCACAGACCAGCCGTGTGCCAGTCAGTCTGCTTCTCGCTGAGTTAAGCAGAATTTGAAGTGTTGCTCCCGCGTGGGTGAGAGGGGTGATCCCCCAGTACTGTCCCCCAACCTTGGGTGACCCGACTACCGTTTTCTTCCTGGGTGTCGGGTGAGCGCCTGCCGGCTCGCGTTTTCTATGCCTCGCGAGAGCTTCCCATACTCTTTGAATGAGAGTAGGGACCCATATTCTGGTTTCTTCTGTAAAAACAATAGTTTTACAGCTTTTCTCGAAGGACCTTGGATCGTAGACATTTATACACTGGAGTATAAATCTTTGGACCACCATGTGGCCACTCTCCTGGTTCGAATACGATCAACTTTCGATTCGTAAGGACCAAAACTTCCGATTCGTAATGACCAACATCCGGTTCGTAAGGACCACTACTGTGGAGGATGGGCTCTCTCCTACGATAAAAATGAACTATGGTTCGCTAATACTTAGCTGATGAATCCAAGATGTCGCAGCAGTCTCCAACACCTTTTCAGGGGATCCATCTATGGCCTCATTCTCCACAGGGGGCTGTAAGATAAACATCAATGTGTGAGTTATTGCCCCAAAGGAGCATATGCCCATATCTCAGTCATTTGACAGACTGAAAGGCGGTTTACTCACGTTTTTGGGCGGATCGCCCACGAGTCACCGGGTGATATGATAAATCTGCCTAAAGCAAATTATGCATTCCTAACTGCGCAGTAGGTGGCATCTTAGTTTAAGCAGACTTACCTGGGTATTTGTAACGGACCCTTAATTCACACCAGGATATCGCTGTCTTGTTTGAAGAACGCTGCTGAAGAGTCACTGCCTTGTTAGACGACGCAAACTCATTGTCCCTTTACGTTCTTTAATGCCGTAATCAGAAGCTGCGCACACTTCTGAATATACCGCGATTTTAATGTTATTCACTAAACGCGTTGAAACAGAATTCTTATCCGATTTCCCGACGTTAGTGGAGATTGAGGGAGGACGAACGCATACGACGATTCTCTTTGTCCGGTTATACACCGCGCCGTAGCCCCTTCCCCTTCGATATCTTAAGTCAATCTGCCGCGCCCCGGCAGCCCGCAGCTCGGTCAAGCTGGGCGTCGCTGAGGTCAGCTAAATTTTAACACTTGCAAACCACTGCAACAATTTGCAATTCAAGAACTTGTGTTCTCTAAATATTTAGATCCCTGGAACACATGATTGCAATGTTCAAGTGTAGAAACTAATACAGCAGTTTACTATAACTTTTTCCTGCTAAGGTAAAGAGTAACATATCTCAATGTATTCACTGATTACAGTACATCAACATTGGTTGCAACCCTGGTCAGCTACTACGTGACTCTTGGCTGTTTGGGTCCATCCATATGTTTTCAATTAAACTGTTGACCAGTAAACGTTGTTGATCAGAGAGCTAGGCTCGCCGTCTGGCCCTTTCTAAGGGCCGGCCCCTAAAGGCAGGGCCCTTTCTTCAGAAAGGGCTGGTACCCCCCTCTTTTGGAGAATTTTCTCCACAATTGAATTTCATATTGTTTTCTGGGGCCCATTTAAAGATTTGGTTGATGTCCGCCTGGAGTCTTGCAGTGTCTTCAATAGAGGTCACTGTCATGCAAATTCCTGATAGTGGCTCTTTGCACTACAAATCATTGTAAACCCTCACTGTAAACTACCTATGTATATATACTTCCTACAATATATCAACCACATAGTAAACTTGCAAGGAAATAAAAAATCTGAATCTGAATCTGAGGAACAAGATGGGAACGAGTATTGTGCTTTGTGGAGCAGAGCTTTTCACAGTAGCTGCCTCAGATTTGACTCTATTTACTACTACTCTTTGTGTTCTATTTGTTAGGAAATTATAGATCCATCTACCAACTTTTCCTGTTATTCCTTTATCACTCATTTTGTGCGCTATTACACCATGGTCACACTTGTCAAAGGCTTTTGCAAAGTCTGTGTACCTGGAGAGGGTTTCGGGGTTCAACGCCCCCGCGGCTCGGTCTGAGACCAGGCCTCATGGTGGATCAGGTCTGATCAACCAGGCTGTTACTGCTGGCTGCACGCAAACTGACGTACGAACCACAGCCCGGTACTGATTTTAGGTGCCTGTCCAGTGCCTTCTTGAAGACAGCCATTGATCTATTGGTACTCCCCCTTATGTATGCTGGGAGGCAGTTGAACAGTCTTGGGCCCCGAACACTTATGGTGTTGTCTCTCAATGTACTCGTGGCGCCCCTGCTTTTCATTGGGGAAATGTTGGATCTCCTGCCGAGTCTTTTGCTTTCATAGGGAGTGATTTTCGTGTGCAGGTTTGGTACCAATCCCTCCAGGACCTTCCAAGTGTATATTATCATGTATCTCTCTCGCCTGTATTCCAGGGAATACGGATCAAAGACCATCAACCGTTCCTAGTAATTTAGGTGTTTTCGTGCTTATGTGTGCCGTGAAAGTTCTTTGTACACTCTCCAGGTCTGCAATGTCGCCAGCCTTGAAGGGGGCCGTTAGTGTACAGCAGTATTCCAGCCTAGAGAGAACAAGCGATTTGAAGAGAATCCCCATAGGCTTGGCATCCCTAGTTTTGAAGGTTCTCATTATCCACCCTATCATTTTCCTAGCAGATGCGGTAGATACATTGTTGTGGTTTTTGAAGGCGAGATCCTCTGACGTTTTGTTTGTCTTCTAGAGCATCCAGGACCTTGTAATGATGTATATCGTAAGATGTGAAGTACAGGTGCACATTATTCTTCAACTCTCCTGTCGATGTCTGTAGTTAACTTTCACACAAGTTCACTCACGCGATGGCTCACTTGACTGCGCTAAATACAATGTTTCAACAGTTCCTGAGAGAATGATTTATCACACACGTGAGATCGTAGGAGTATTCCACACTGTGCTGACTGTGTTCACAGTATTTAAAAACGTCAATACTTGGTGGTGTCTACTGAGACAAATGTCTGATAGCTACTGGTTCTATGACAGGCCACGACAGGGTAGCCACTGGTCATATGACAGGCCACGACAAAATAGCCACTGGTCCTATGACAGGCCACGACAGAGTAGCTACTGGTCATATGACAGGCCACGACAAAGTAGCCACTGGTCCTATGACAGGCTACGACAGCGTAGCCATTGGTCCTATGACAGGCCACGACAGAGTAGCCACTGGTCCTATGACAGGCCACGACAGAGTAGCTACTGGTCCTATGACAGGCCACGACAGAGTAGCTACTGGTTCTATGGCAGGCCACGGCAGAGTAGCTACTGGTCCTATGACAGGCCACGACAGAGTAGCTACTGGGCCTATGACAGGCCACGACAGAGTAGCCACTGGTCCTATGACAGGCCACGACAGAGTAGCTACTGGTCCTATGACAGGCCACGACAGAGTAGCTACTGGTCATATGGCAGGGCACGACAGAGTAGCTATTGGTCCTATGACAGGCCACGACAGAGTAGCTACTGGTCCTATGACAGGCCACGACAGAGTAGCTACTGGTCCTATGACAGGCCACGACAGAGTAGCTACTGGTCCTATGGCAGGCCACGACAGAGTAGCTACTGGTCCTATGACAGGCCACGACAGAGTAGCTACTGGGCCTATGGCAGGCCACGACAGAGTAGCCACTGGTCCTATGACAGGCCACGACAGAGTAGCTACTGGTCCTATGACAGGCCACGACAGAGTAGCTACTGGTCATATGGCAGGGCACGACAGAGTAGCTATTGGTCCTATGACAGGGCACGACAGAGTAGCTATTGGTCCTATGACAGGGCACGACAGAGTAGCTATTGGTCCTATGACAGGCCACGACAGAGTAGCTACTGGTCCTATGACAGGGCACGACAGAGTAGCCACTGGTCCAGACAACCCCTACAGGATTCATTAAATAAGTGACACTGGATCTCGTCAGATCCAAGAAATAAGGGAACCATTGACTGGATTCAAAACTGGTATCCGAGTCCGGATTCAATAAGCGGACGGAGTTTTAGGGGACCTTATCAAACACCCAAACAATAACAGTAAGAATAACTTCTACGAGGTAAGATTGTCCAACATTTACACATGCAAATAAAATAGATACGATACAAATAGACGGATCACCACTTCAGGGAACCTATTAGTAGAATATACAGTAAAGCAACCAACAAAATCAATCATGAAACCCTGTGTAATATGCAACCAAACAAGCAAACGTTCCTCTGCATGGATTACATGCATCTTTTGTGGTAAATGCTGCCACGCCCCTTGTGTAGACATTCAAGACTCTACCACCCGAGATATTAAACAAGGGAAATTTTGGGTATGTCCAAATGAGACTGAACTGTGGAATAAAACCACATCGATATTAAAAGATGACAACACCAAATCGGACTTCATACAAAACATGACAGCTTTCTATAACAGTTGGGTCAGTAAAAAATCAGGGCCAGATGATGCTACCGCCCCGGTACAGATGTTGAAATGATACCCAATATATTTAAGAATGGGGAAATAAATGATGGTGACCTGAAGAGGGACAGTAGCTCTAGTGAAATAAATGATGGGGAAACAGGTGTAGACAAGGACACACACAAAACAGTGGTACAAACTAGCAATACCACGGTAGATAGTAAACAAGGGGATGCCCAGGGAAATAATGAAGATAAATTACCGGAAACAGTTGAAGGCTCCATTGTTAGCAATAGTAACGAAGACAGACATGAGACAGGAACACACCCACCAATGGGGAACACAGTCACTAAAAACCAGGGCAAACGGAAACCAGGCCTATGTGAATATTATGCACTTGGTATCTGCAGGCATGGAAAATCTGGGAAAT
>WNWK01035125.1:0-19992 GCA_009830355.1 Cherax destructor | reverse complement strand
TGTTTCACTATAAAGTAAGATCTAGTATAAGACTGCCTGAAATGCCTAGGCATACCTAGGCATATTATTGGCCTTCTTGTAATACATACTTCATAAAATGTCTAAATAACATAATATGTAAACCCCACTTTGTAATATTATCAGGATATGGCGGAGCAGACGCAGACGTGTGATGAGATGCTGGAAGGAGTGAGGGGTGGTGCTGATCAGCCGCAGCTGGATGGCAAGTGGAGTGAAGAGGTGGACAGGGCAGAGGTGGACGTGTGCACCCTGCCGGTGGAGACTCAGCCGGGGGAGGTGCGTACTCCTCGGCTGGGTGAGGATAAGGATGATGGAGAGGCTGAGGCCATTCTGCAGGATCTGACTGACATCCTGGGTGGATTGGAGTTAATGCTTGATGGTGGAGTGAGTGAGATGAGTGGAGAAGTGATTGTGGGAATGGCTCAGGGGGAGGGGTCGGAGTGCTAGTGGGGAGGAGGGTGCTGATGGTAGAGGTAGGGTCCATGGCTTGGAGAGAGTGGTGGAAGTGGAGGTGCATAGGGTGGAAGCCATGGAGGCATCTCTTTCGAAGGGTGAATCCAGGAAGAGACCTGGCGATGATGATAATGATGATGTTTTAATCCCAGCCCAGAGGCCTGGCAAGAAGGCTTGGGCGGAGGTGGCTCAGGGTGGTGTTGGTGGAGTGAAGGAAAAAGAGGTGGCTAGGGTGCCTAGGGTGGTGGGAGGAGAGGGTAAAGGGAGTTTAGGCAATGTTAAGATGAGTGCCCCAGTGGAGAAGAGACAACCGAAGCAGAGAGGGAAACCGCTGTCATTATGTTTAAGTAAGTGTATAAGCATGAATGTGAATGGTCTCAAGAATGAAGTCAAGAGAAAATGGGTTGAAGTCACTTTTCGTAGGTTGTGTATAGATGTATGTTTCTTTCAAAAACCTTATTATAGGTATGGGAGGGATTTAGTGTTGAGAGGTGGCACCTACCGGTGGCAGGTTTAAGGCTTCATACGGCTTATTTATCCTGTGGAACTTGAGCAACCAAAAAGTTTCCACATCCTCCCGCCGGCGAAGGTAGATGATAAGTCTACATCAAGTTCACCTTCCACAAGCCCTTACAGCTGGTCACTCTCGCCGAGCAGACTCTGGTCTAACTCCGACTGTCCAGTTTCCACCATGTGGACCTCTGGGGGTGCAAACTTGTCGGTTCCGGTGTTCTTAACACCCTTCCCTTTAACTTTAATGTCTTTCGCATGTCTAGCCTTGTCTGCGCAGCTTCATACTTTCCCACCCAATGCCCCATATGCCCTGGTAGCCTTTCTTCCCACTGATACGAGGTTCCCTGGGTATAATGACAATCTATCTCCCTCTTTAGGTACCCCATAAAAGCGTCTCCCCAAGGTGGCTGAGTGTTCATCACTCCCTACTTGGTTCAGCTTACCTGGCGGTTCATCGTGTACACTAATACTCATTATCACTACTCCCCCAGCTATCGTGGTGTCAGCTTCCCCCTTCTCTGGAGTTGCAGGGAATTCATGTGGAATCCTGCCACCGATGATATATCCTGCTGGGGATCTGTATAAACCGATTCCTTCCTTAATAGTCCGTCGTGTAGACAGGAAGTCATCTATCTGGTTGGCTCCCACCAGGATACCTACATTTTTGACTGTGTCAGTGGTAATTCCCTGGTCTGCCAGCATCACGCCAAGGTCTTTCAATCGCTTGGCTGCTGCAGCAAGACCTCTGGCCGTAATTACCGCAGGTAACATCTTTACTACCAAGGCTGTAGTATTTCTGCAATGTCCACCCAATTTAACAGTGACATCCACAACATCGAAAGACTTGGGCGGGCCCTGACTTATAACACCTCCCAATGTCGCACTAACTTTGCCGGTGGCCTTCAACTTTAACTTAGCCACCAACTTCTCTGTTATCATAAACACTTGTGCTCCTGAGTCAAAGAATAATCGGGTTGTTTCGGATCTGTTCCCGTTCACAACCCCTGCCATGACTGTAGGTAGGGCAGCACCTCTGATTCTCACTCAGTTTAGAGACTTTGCCCACACTAATCACGCTGGCTACCACTTCAGGCTCGGACTTGCTTTCTATCTCTACCGGAGAAACGTCCCTACTAGCCAGGGGTTCCCTTAAATTATTGGGACATAGTGCAGTATGGTGCTTACCTTTCCGGCAGTTATAGCACTCCCAAAGATGTGACTGGCAATCTTCTGCCTCATGTCCCCCACAACACCTTAAGCATAGCTGCAACTCCTTTAGTCTCTGCCGCCTACTGCTCAGTGTTGTATACCGAGAGCAACTCGTGCTAGTATGTTCGCCTTCGCAGAACATGCATATTCTGGTACGAGTGTCTCTGAGGGTCTGCTTAGAGGTCCTTGTCTTAAACACTTCTTTGCCATAGTACACTCCAACGTTAGCCTTATGAGCTTTAAATTGATCTCCCAAGTTTTCTGAGTAACTAACTGTTTGTTTATGTGATGATAGTGGTGACTCTTCTCTCTCACCTATGCTCAAATGAGAAACGAGATCTCCCAACCCCTCAATAACTTGCTGTATTGTAAACTGGTTTGTCCTGTACATTAAATGTAACTCGTGCACTGTAGTGCTAGCCAATTTCCTCTGAATCAACTGACTGACCATCCATTCTGATCTACCCCACTCATGCAAATCCTTGAGACTATTTGTCAAGCTCATAACTTCGATTTGGAACTTCTCTAAGCTCTGACGGTCATGACGGCAAACCTCAAGATCTGCAAATCGATAAAATATAGCCACCATTATCTCCTCTGTGTTGCCAAACGCATCCTTTAGTTGATCCTTGGCATGTTGATAATTAATATCAGTGATTTGGTAATGCCGGACCAAGTACAGGGCTTTACCCTTGAGCTGTGAATGTAAATACTGTAATTTGGAGGCATCCGAAAAATCATCCCTGTCATCTATCTGGGCTTTAAACTGATCCCAGAAAGCAATGTACGCTGTCAAAGTTCCATCAAACATTGATAAATTCAATGGTGGAAATCTGGGCAACGTATTAGCATGGCTGTGGCTGCCTGTTTCCCTTGGAATGTTTTTTGCTGCCCCAGCCATCTCAGCCTTCAATCTTTTCATTAACTGTTTGCAGAGTCTCATCTCTGCTTTACATTCGGCCCTCTGCTCGTTGTATTCTTTCCGAGCTGCCTTGACAATATCTTCAGACTCATCTGCCTCATAGGCTTCTGTCTCATAACAGAGATAGGCTGTCTCCAAGGCCTCTAGCCTTCCCTCTAAAAGCTCCAAGCACTTTTCTAGATCCTCACACTTTACATCTGGGTTTCGTCTGACATCTTGGCACTCCCCAAACGCCTGGTTTAAGCATCCCTTGTGGGCTCCCATAGACCGCTTTAGCTGACTTAGAGCTTGGGCAGTTCCTTTCTGAGTCTCACCCGCCATTGGTGTGGTTTAGTTAAAAGTGCGTCACTAATTGGTACTTTAATTAGCCCACCCCACAGCACGATACGGTATTAGGTGAGAATAAGCGAGTCCCAAAGTTCCTCGACAAGCTTAACGACTTTCTTTTCCTTATATTGACTTGACTCAGAAATTAAAATGTACACTGTTAGCCCTCAAACCCTACTGAACTGTATGTTATTGTTATGAAAGCCTAACCTAGCAATTTCCTGTACAACATCAGTAAATAGTTACAGGACTTAAACTAGCCTCTGGTGCAAATCACAAATCCCACATTAAAAATGAGCCAAAGACAATGAAATTCACACAGTAAAAATGCAGTCTTTGCAAATTAAATTAACTTGGTTAACACAAATAAATTCAGTAATTCAACTTAAGAAACAATAAGTAAATAATGTTGTGTGATTAGCTTGGCCTTACTGTGCCTAGCTGGTTTAATTCAGTGTAGTTAGTTGGAGGGCTACAAGTATTCCACGCCCAGCCTTGGTTATGTGCGGGTGTGCTGGTGGTGCTCCCTTGCGGCAGCTAGAGGCAACGTCATTTTCAAACAATGGACGTCGGTTACAGGAGGAGAGTGAAAACGGTCTGTGTTGAATTGGTCCAGGGTGCTATATATCCGTCTAATGCAGAGGTTAAGGGTTCTTATTTTTTTTTCACACACTTGGGTATGAACCGTTTTCCAACATGTTGTATGTAACTTAAGGTTTCCTGAGATGGGTTTCTCATGTTCCATTTTGTGCCTTACTGTTGTGGAAGGCAGTTTTGGGTAGATTTTGTGTTGTAAACTGCCTACCTTTGTTAATTATGTTTGTGTAAATATTAATTTGCTTATTGTGCAGGCTGATCTATCCTTATATACATAATCTGCTTTTTCGGAATGACATCATTCCTTTACCTGTGTTTTTATATTGTATAAAAAAGTTTTCAGTTTTGGAGATGAGTCATATGTTCTGTGCTATTACGTTATTATACACTGGTGAATAGGTATGTTTTTGCTTACTGTGTAACTTAATTATTGATGTTAATGATCAACAGTGTGTGTAGTTTTGTAGGGGATGGCGCTGTTAGTATAATTATTATATTGTTACAATTGATGTGTTTATATTGTCTTCTAATTTTGTAATGTAATAAAGTTTCATTGGGTCGTTGTCTGTACTTTACAGACGTGTGAATAATAAGCACTTGGGGGATGACTATATTTAGTATATTTTGTTATACTGTCATTTACGTCATTTAGTGGCTGTTTGTGATTTATGTCCTTCGGGATTATGTACATACGGTTATTATTTTTTCCTGTTCATGGATGGTAAAGCATTGAGTGATAAGTTTTTCTGGTTTTGTGCATTGTTTTTATGCTTTGTATGTTTTCTTAAGTAGGGAAAATTTTGTTAACCTTTGTTGTTGCTTTGCCAAGCACAGTTAGTGCTTGTATTTTAAGTTATCACTCTGTCTTCTGTCTCCGTATTGTCATGTGTTTTGCAATTGTTTTTTCAATAAATATAAAAAAAATGCAGAGGTTCTACTGCCTGCAATACTACGAGACACTTTTGGATTATCGCATGAGGAGATTTATGGCATTTCATTAAATGGTGCAAGGAGGATCTTCATCAAATTAGCTTGCACTGCAGCTTATCAACGAGTCGTCGATACATACCAGGAGAAAAAGTTAGTGGTACATCAAGGCCTAGAGGTATGTTTGAAAGATGTTTCTGCCACTTTTAAGTGGATTAAGGTGCATAATGTGCCCTTTGAATGCAGACAAAAGGATATTAAAGATGTATTTAAGAGTTATGGCATAATACATGCTGTAAACATACGACGTTGGGCGCAGGGGTTATATGCTGGCATTTTAGAGGGAACATACTCCATCAAAATTTCCTTCAGGAAACCTATTCCCTCTTATGTACATTTGGAGAATTTTCGCACACAGGTGTACGTCACATACCCAGGACAGGTGAGGACATGTCGACTGTGTGGAAAGCCGGGTCACTTGGCTGCTGAGTTTAGCCAAAGGAGAGAGGATTGGCGTCGAGGTGGAGCAGAGCAGCGGCAGAGATACGAAGTAAGGAATGCAATGAAGGATGGAACAGAAGGAGGCATGGAGTGTGCGGCGATGCAGGGAGAAGAGAAGACATCATGGAGCATGGAGGTGGACAGAGCGGAGATGGAGGAACAAAGGATGAGTGGGAAGAGCATGGAAGTGGAGGTGTCAGAAGGGGAAAAGACTGGGCCAGACATGGAAGAGGAAGGTATAACTGGTCAGGAGGCTGAGATTTTGAGGGATCTCAATGAGATTCTTGAAGGTGAAGAGCTGACATTGGAGGTGTCAACCAGTGAGGTGTGTGGCATTGGGGTTCTGGAGCAGGAACAGGTGGGTGGTGGTGAGGCAGCAGGAGAGGGGTGTGGTAAAGCTGTGTTGGATGTCATACAGGTGGAGGTGGAGGTGCACAATGAGCAGGTAAATGAGGACCAGAGAGAAAGGGGAGAATCTAGGAAGAGAACTGCTGAGGAGGCTGGTAATGATGTCCTCACACCAGCACAGAGACCTGGTAAGAAAATTTGGTCTGAAGTTGTAGTTGGACAACAGACAAGAGCTAGAGGTAGTGGGGGTGATAAGGGTAAAGGGGGGATAGGAGGTGACAGGAAGGGTGGGAGAGGAGGGGTCACAGGTATAATTTAGGAGAGAAAACAACCAAAACCAAAAGGGAAACCTCAACTGTTACCTTCCGGTGTTTAAGTAAGAATGTGAATGGCCTTGAAAATGAGGCCAAACGAAAGTGGGTAGAAGTGACATTGATTAGGTACAGGGTAGATGTAGTGTTTTTTCAAGAGCACAATTATAGGTGTGGGTGGGATTTAAAGTTGAAAGGATATCAGTGTTTTGTGGGAGGTTCTGAGTAGTTCAAGGGGGGTGTGGTAGTGGGTATTAAGGACACGTGCCCTTTTGTCTTGCAGTCATGGGAAGAGGGAGGGGAGAGTGGTGATGGGGGGGAGGTCCAGGTTAGTTTTATTGGAGTGTATATGCTGGCGATTTCGAATAATAGGGTCAAGGAACAATTCGTGAGGGATGAATTAATTTATGCTTTCAGGGGTCTGCCGCAGGTGGTCATCATTGCGGGAGACTGGAACAGCGTTATTAGGGTTAGGGACGTGGAGCCGAGAGGAACAGGTAGTGTTTTGAGGATCTTACGGGAAGTTTTGGGTGCGGTGGGGTTGTCGATTTCGAGCCTGTAGAATTCACTTTTTTAGGGGCAATTATGCAGCTAGATTGGATCGGATTTATGTTTCGAGAGTGGTAGGGGTTGAGAAAGTGGAATGTTTGGATGTAGGTTTTCAGATCACAAGGGTGTGTTGATGCAAGCGGGTTGGAAGGGGGCTGTGAAGGTATACTCGAGTTATTGGAAACTTAAAGTGGCAATGTTTAATAAGGTAAAGGGGATGGTGGATTTTGAGGGATGGTGGGAGGGTCTGTGGAGGGGGGAGGGGCGTCGTACATGCGGCGAGGTGGTGGAATGAGTGTGGGAAGAAGGGGATAAAAGAATACTTTGAGAAGGTGGGAAGGGAGGATGCTCGATATAGGTATGGTTACCAGAGGTATTTAGAGGGTTTGTTGAGGGATAGTTATGGTGGAGAAGTCAGGGGAAGGCACACAGAGAGTGTTGAGGGAGTAAGAAGGGTTCTGAAAGACATTCAGTATGAGAGGTTTCACGCTTTACGGGTACGAAGTGGGATGGAGGAGGTTTTAAGGTGGGATAAGGCGTCTGCGGTGGTGTTGAGGCAATTTCAGAAGTGTAGACAAGGTATGCTGCTGACATCTGTAGAGGTGGAAGAGGGGATGGGGGGTATGAGGTGGGAAGAGTGTTGCAAACTACAGAGGGGATCACTGGTTATGCAGAGTGTTGGTTTGGTAGGAAGTTTGCAGAAGAGGAAAGGGATGAGAGGGCTTGTGTCCAATTATTAGGGGGAATTAATAGAAGGTTGAATGAGGATGATAGGAAGGCAATAGAGGGGGACATAACGGGAGAAGAAATTTGGAAGGCGGTTAAGGGCTGGAAAATCGCCAGGTATAGATGGATTACCGGGGGAAGTATACATGCAATACTGGCAGGTGCTGAGAGGGGTGCTAGTCAGGGTCTTCAATGACATGAGGGAGACAGGAATAATGGAGGAGTTAGTTAGGACAGGAGTTGTAGTGTTAGTGCCTAAATGTAAAACAACAAAGGGGTTTAAGGACTATAGGACTATTGCGCTCATGTGTACTGACTATAAGATATTTGCAAAGATTTTGGCTAATAGAATCAAGAGAGGTTTAGGGAATATGTTGCACGAGGGACAATTTGGGATACTAGGGAGAAGTTTTAGGAACGGTCACAGTAGAATAAAAGAGTTTATTGAAGTAAATCAGGGGATGGGGTGTTGGGGCTGGATTGGCAGATAGCTTACGACAGGGTGAATAGGGGGGTGCTGTTAGATATCTTAGGAAGGCTAGGTTTTGGAGAAGAAATTGTAGGATGGGTAAGAACTTTATATGCAGAGGCGTTGATGAGGATACAAATAAATGGGATGGTTGGGTGGGCGGTGAACATGGGAAGGGGACTGAGACAGGGATGTCCTCTGTCACAGGGATAGTAGGTTATGTAGATGACACTATGTTGTTAATAAAGACAGAGGAGAGTTTGAGATGGGTTAGAGGTTGGGTGAAGCTTTTGGTCAGGCAACAGGAATGAGGGTTAATAAAAGTAATCACACCTATTAGGGGTAGGTAGTTGGAGGGGAACGTTGGTTCAAGGAGGGTTGGCAATGTGTAGAAGCTTTAAAAATCTGTGGGATAGTGTTATGTAGTGATGGCAGGGAGTAGAAGAAGAATTGGGATGTAGTGGATTCGCTTTGAGCGAATGAGAGCTGGGGAGTTGGGGACATAACGCTGTCAAAGGGTGGTCATTAATGTTTTATTTTAGTAAATTGTGGTTTAGAGCTCAGTTTAGATGCTGATGTGAAAGGCTACAAAGGAGTGCTTAGGTTTATTTGGGGGAATGGAAGGCATTGGTTGAGTAGGGAGGTGGTGGAGACAAGTGTTAAAATGGAGGGATGGTTTTGATTCCGTTGAGGAGAAGGTTGAAAAGTGTGTTTGTAAAGCAGGAATTTATGATGAAGGGGAGCTGAGGGTAGAAGGGTGGGTGCAGTAATGGGTGAGATTAGGAAGTGGTGGGGGTAGGGAGCTTAGGGAGTGTGAGGCGGTGTTACGGGTACTCCTGGTGTTGAGGGACCCGGGGAGTGTGAGAGTAAGCAGATTGGATAGGGCATGTGTGAGGGAGAAGATAGTACCGGGAGTGGAGGTGTATCCGTTGTATAATTGGAAGAGTATTTGGGGTTAGTTAAAAGGTTAAGGTGAGGCCTAGGGTGAGAGAAACAGGTTACAGATTCTTAAATGGGATACTGGCGGCAAAGCTCAGTTGTTCGAGATGGATTCACAGGGAATGGGTCTTGGATAGGTGTGGTGAAGGGGAAACAGCATTTCACGTGGTGTATTTTTGTGAGGAGGGAGTGCATGAGGGTTTGGATTGGGGGTGTTGGGATTGATGGGGAGGTTTTCAGTGTTAAAGGCGCTTTGTTTGGAGTTTGGGGTGTGTGGGGAGGAAGTGCATAGAGCTTTGGTTTATATAATGTTGAGTTTGTGTTTTTGTCATGGGGTATGAGGGGTTCAGATAGCGAGGTTTTAATTCATGCTTTGGCTGCGGGGATTTATAGAACAAAATGTAGGAATAGGGAGGTTTATGGCAGGGTTTGGGTTTCTAAATTTCCGGCAGCATATAGGGTTTTGACAATGCAACAGTTGTTAGGAGTGGAGAGGGGGGGTGTTTAGGGCTGGTTCCATGTATAATGGGTTTTGGTGTGGTTGCGGGGAGGGGTTTGGCGGGCGAGGTGTTTTTGTATTATGGTGGGGGGTGTTGCAGTATGTGCATGTCAGGGGTGAGGTTTTAGTTTCAGGTTGTTTGAGGTGTGAGTGAGGTTGGTTGGGAGGTGTAGGGTAAGGGGTTTCGTGTATCGGGTTCGGTTGGTTTTGGTTTCGGTTGTTAAGTGCAGTCCTCTCATTGGGGTGTTTAAGTCTGTCTGGTTATGGAAAGAAAAAAAAAACATAAAGAAATTATGTGACAAGTAAAGTTGGTTCTTATGTAAGATGGGGTTCTGCAAAGGAGGTGGTCAAATTATTGAGTGGGGCTGCGTCCCTTAAAAAAAAAAAGGGAGACATCACAAAGTTGGTGTGTAATATTCTTTGCGACTTTAGGGTAAATTTTATTAGCTTGTGTTTATACCTGAATCACATGCAGATTGTAGTGTTTATCATGATAATGATTTATAGTTAAATGTTTTGTGGCGTTATAAAATGTAGTTAAAGTCAGTTATTATGTTAAAAAAAAAAAAAAAAATTGTTATAAATGTGTGTTAGATTTTGGCGGTGGTGACCGTTTGGAGATAATGTAGGTTTTGTGTAGTGGTTTGGCAAGTGCCCGGTTTGTATTTTAAGTTTTGTATTGTGTTACAGGATAGGGTTTCATTTTACAGAGTTAATTAAAAAAAAAAAAAGAATTTTGTTGTTGTTTAGTAGGGGTTTCATCTCGAGGAGTGATGGGGATGTTATTATTTGTGTCTTTTGCACTATTGCTTACCATGTATAGGTCATTGTAATTGTACAACTGTATTTGTTAAAAATATAGATATAATAAAATAAAATAAAAATATGTATTTCATGTTATATGTAATATTCGATGTAATATTTTGTCATATTAAGTGTATTAGTTAGTATACCTTAGCATAAGTCGTTGAATAACAATCGTCTGGTTTTGGATGAAATGTCCTCTTTAAGGGGGGCTCCTTGACAAGGTAAAGAGGCTATCAGTCTGAGGAATTGGACATTTTTGGTCTTCTTCCTCAGACCGAACCTAATTACCCCCCAATCCCCCCTTCCTTTCCCATCTTCCCCATCCTCCCTTTACCCTTTCCTCCTCCCCCTCCTCCTCATCCCTCCCTTATTTCCTTCCCATTTTTACCCTGGGAGCTTCTCTCCACAGTCATTCTAGTTCCTAGGTAGGGGGAAGGGCACCGTGGTCCATTCCCAATCCGTTGATTATTTATTATTTTAATCAAATAGAACGCTAAACCACAGGGTTATACAGTGCTGCAGGTTATGTAGTTTGCAGGAGAGTGGGTTGTAAGAGGAGATAGACGATTAGTAGGGTATGGAGTGCAAGATGACGGTGGATAGTGCAGGGATGGAGGGTACAAGAGATCGAGGTAGAAGGGACTGAGGAGGTGCTAGAGGTATAATCTTCAGAGTTTGTGTAGTAAGTCAGTTTCTGTCAAAAAGTCAATGAGAGTCAGGATTAAAGGAGGTCCATCTCAAGAAGGAAGGTAAAGAAGGGCCGCAGAGCGAAGACGCCGTTGGAGGTAAATTCTGAGTGCTCGTTGATAGAGTGGGCAGTCCAACAGGATATGTCGAACAGACATGGAACCTGACAATGCTCACAGAGAGGGCAGGAGCCTCTCCATGAGATACCCGTGAGTAAGACGAGTGTGGCCGATGCAAAGATGGAGAAGTAGTCTCCCAACCTCGACATTGGTGACAAGAAGGCCAGAAACCTATAACCTGTTTAATAGAATGATGTTTGTTATTCAGCAGGTGAGACCAGCGTTGTTGCCAACGGTGCGAAGGTGGGTAGCAATGACCGCAAAATAGTCCGTGAAAGGAACACCTCTATATGAAACTGGAAGGTCATACTGCTGACCGCACAGCAGTGTCTGCCTGTTCATTGTCCTGTAGGTCAACATGACCAGGGACCCAACAAAAAACAATATCTTTATGCTTGCTAAAGATACGGCGTAACCAAAGGTGGATACGAAGAACTAGGGGGTGAGGTGTATCAATTTTATGGATACCCTGTAAAGCACTAAGAGAGTCTGAAACGACCACAAATGGTGACTCAGGCATAGATGCAATACGGATAAGTGCCACAAGAATGGCATACAATTCAGCAGTAAATATGCTAGCCGAGGGTAATAGATGCCCTCATTACAACGCTGTCCGGAAACACTGCTGCGAATCCGGCGCCGTCAGATGACTTTGAACCATCGGTGTATACTGCGATGGCATGGGAATGAGAACGGAAGTGGTCTAGAAAGAAAGAGCGAGAAGCCGCCGTAGGTAGTTGGGCTTTCGCGCAAGGTACAGATGTTAGTAGGCGCTCTTTATTTGTTCGTCGCCCCTGCTTACTTCGTCCCTTTTCTCTTCGTCTACATTCACTCCTGTCTTCCCTTCAGCTCCCACCTCTATATGTTCATGTGACATCTCCCTTTCCCCTACCCCCTTAGGAAGTTCCTACTGTCCGTGTCTGTTCTATTCCTCTACCTTGCGCGAAAGCCCAACTACCTACGGTGGCCATCGCAGTATACACCGATGGTTCAAAGTCATCTGACGGCGTCGGATTCGCAGTGTTTCCGGACAGCGTTGTACGGGGGCATCTATTACCCTCGGCTAGCATATTTACGGCTGAATTGTATGCCATTCTTGTGGCACTTACCCGTATGCATCTATGCCTGAGTCACCATTTGTGGTCGTTTCAGACTCCCTTAGTGCTTTACAGGCTATCCGTAAAATTGATACACCTCACCCCTAGTTCTTCGTATCCACCTTTGTTACGCCGTATCTTTACAAGCATAAAGATATTGTTTTTGTTGGGTCCCTGGTCATGTTGACGTACAGGACAATGAACAGGCAGACACTGCTGTGCGGTCAGCAGTACATGACCTTCCAGTTTCATATAGAGGTGTTCCTTTCACGGACTATTTTGCGGTCATTGCTACCCACCTTCGCACCCGTTGGCAACAACGCTGGTCTCACCTGCTGAATAACAAACATCATTCTATTAAACCGGTTATAGGTTTCTGGCCTTCTTGTCACCATTGTCGAGGTTGGGAGACTACTCTCTCCCATCTTTGCATCGGCCACACTCGTCTTACTCACGGGTATCTCATGGAGAGGCTCCCTGCCCCTCTCTGTGAGCATTGTCAGGTTCCAGTGTCTGTTCGACATATCCTGTTGGACTGCCCACTCTATCAACGAGCACGCAGAATTTACCTCCAACGGCGTCTTCGCTCTGCGCCCTTTCTTTACCTTCCTTCATGCAGATGGACCCTCCTTTAATCCTGACTCTCTCATTGACTTTTGACAGAAACTGACTTACTACACAAACTCTGAAGATTATACCTCTAGCACCTCCCTCAGTCCCTTCTACCTCGATCTCTTGCTACCCTCCATCCCTGCACTATCCGTCATCTTGCACTCCATACCCTACTAATCGTCCATTTCCCTCTTACAACCCACTCTCCCTGCATCCTACAATAACCTGCAGCGCTGTATAACCCCTGTGGTTTAGCGCTTCTATTTGATTATAATAATAATAATAATTGGATGAAATGTTCAGTAACTGTATGACATGTTTCTTTAATATATAAGAAAAAAAAACATTCTTGGGGGGGGGGGGCGGAACAGATACAGGGTAGTGGTGAATCATATTGTATGTAACTGTGTTTAGTTTAGGTTGTTGCGCGAGGTATGGTAATGTTTCTCGTCAATATCTTTGGATGAGTTAGGGTGTTGCATATTTGTCCAAGTTTAAGTGTAGTTTTGTCTATAAAATTTTGGGTACCAGTTCTGTTTATGAGTTCTTTTGTTTGTGTGTAACTATTTTGTTACATATTATGGTATTAGGGTAATATTTTCACTTTTACATGTCAATGTTTTGTATATGTGCTGTTATTTTAAATAAATAAAAAAAAAAGTTTAGTTGGAGAAGGTAATTCCTAGCCTAACTTTATATAACTGTTGAAATTAGTGTGCAACTATAGCCTAAATCTGGCTTTGCAATTTCACTGTAAATGTTAACTAGGTTAAATCTGACCTAGCTGTTATAACTGTTATAAATATTGCAGAGGCTTAACCTAACTGTGGCTGCCTTGCAAATTTACTGTAAGTAATTAAATATACTAGTTTCCTACCCTGGCTTACTTGTAATCACTGTAAATAATTAAACTCACAAGCTTAACTAGCCTACCTGGCCTGCCTGTAAATTACTGTAAAGTAAATTTTATTTCATTGCAATTTTACATAGATATTTGTAGTTACAATCATAAACTGAAGTGCAAGAAGAGCCACTGACATGCCATGGCATTAGGGGCAGCTTAATCTGATGACTTATAGACTATGTACATAATATAAGAGAAATTGATTGAGATTTTTTTAGTTATATATTTTATTTCAAATTACAATATGATGATATTACACTGTTAAAATTACAATATGATGATATTACATTGTAACAAGTGTTTAGGAGGATGGTAATATAAAATTGAGATTATCTTAAGGAAAATAACATTGAGCATTTTTTAAAGTAATTTATAATATGAGTATTTAGTTTAGGGTGAGTAGGGGGTTACATAATAGTATCATATTAGTAAAAATTAAAATTATCTTATAGGAAAATAATATTCAGCATTTTTGAAAGTAGTTTACAGTATGAGTATTTAGTTTAGGGTGAGTAGGTGGTTTTTGAGAAGAGTCTTAAACTGATTTTCAGACAAGGTTATCTTTTTATTATTTTATTATTATTGTTGCTTTAATTTGTTTAACCTGATTTAATTAATTTTATAATGAAGACAAAAGTACAAAACTATGTTTAAAAATGTCATGTCTAAACTATGTTCAAATTTCATTGCTTAAATACTCATATTTACTCATTGTAAACTATCTACAAAAATTCTTACAATTTAGTTTTAAGTTAATTTTAAGTCTGCCGAAAATGCCCTTCATATTAGGGGCTTTTGGCATGTACACCTCATGTAATCTCAATAACCAAATGTAATTCTTTGTATCATGTCCAAATAAACTATTATTATTATTATTATTATTATTATTATTATTATTATTATTATTATTATTATTATTATTATAATTAGTATTTACTGGTAATGAATTCCAGATTCTGGGGCCCTTTATATGCATAAATTTTTTACATAGGTTGATATGGACTCGGGGTATATCAAAAAGTGATCTGTGTCTTGTGTTGTGGTCATGGGTCCTATTAAAGTTGGTGAGGAGAATTTTGAGTGGAGGGTTTATAATAGAGTGTAGAGTTTTATGTATGTAGTAGGCACAAGAATAAGTGTGAATGTTCTTTATGGTGAGTAGTTTTAGGCTTTTGAATATTGGTGGAGTATGCTGTCTGGAGTGGGTATTTATCATTCTGACTGCAGCCTTTTGCTGGGTTATGAGTGGTCTGAGGTGATTTAATATTGTTGATCCCCATGCACAGATTCCATAGGTAAGATAAGGGTAGATAAGTGAATGTTATAGTGCAAGGAGAGCTGATTGAGGCACATAATAGCATATCTTTGATAATATGCCTACTGTCTTTGAGATTTTCTTGGAAATTTGTTGTATGTGTGTTTGGAATTTAAGGCTACTGTCAAGGTGGATTCCTAGGAATTCTCCTTCTGTGAGTCTTGTGATTGGTGAACCATTGAGTGTTATGTTAAGTGGAACATTTGTGGCTTTGTTTCCAAACTGTATGAAGTAGGTCTTGTCAGTATTGAGAGCAAGCTTGTTAGTCGTCATTAATAGTGTTGGCCAGTATGACTGGATTTGGGTGAGAGAAGACATATGTTGTGTCATCTGCAAATAATATGGGTTTGAGTAGTTGTGATGCATTCGGTAGGTCATTTATGTAAATGAGGAATAGGAGTGGCCCCAGAACACTTCCTTGCGGGACTCCGACTGCAGTTTGTTGTGTGGAAGAGTTCGCTTCATTTGTGTACACGTATTGGCTTCTGTTGCTAAGGTATGACAATAGGTAGTTGAGTGGGTGCCCTTTTATACCATAGTGTGCTAATTTTGTGAGCAGTAAATCATGGTCGACTGTATCAAAAGCTTTGCGTAGATCAATGAAGATTCCCAGTGGGACTTTTTTTCTTCTCAAGTGCGGTGTATATTAACTCTAGCATGTGTATAATAGCATCGTTTGTGCTCTTGTCGGTCCTGAAACCAAATTGACAGGGGTTGATACATAGATAAATAAATTAAACTTACAAGCTTAACTAGCCTACCTGGCCTGCCTGTAAATTACTGTAAATAATACTTCTGTGAGCATTTAGCTTAGCCTAGTCTACCTTGTGTAAGTCTCTGGGCCTAGGTGTGCTAACTTAACCTAACTGATTCCCTGTCCAGCGACCATACTGGGTGGTTGTTGGTGCTCTGCCTCCTGGTAGCATTGAGACGCAACTTTATTTTCACCAACATGGTGGCAGCTGGTAGAAGGCGCATCAACATGGTCTGTCTTGAAATAAGGAAGGGTGTGTCACACCCATCTTCTGTGGCCACAGTCTTACCTACGATTTTGCAGGACATCTACAAGATTGACATAGGAGACTTGCATGGTGGGGCCCTAAATGGGATGAAATTGTTTGTGAAATTGTCGTCAAATCAGGAGTATGAACGGCTAATCAACAGTTATCAGGATCACATTTACGCAGTTAACTCAGCCATGGAGGTGAGGATGAGGGATGTATCCCGTTCATATACATGGATAAAAGTGCGAAACGTTCCAATTGAAGCTGATCCGGTGGATTTAATGACCGTTTTCAAAGAATACGGTATTGTACATCCTGCAAATGGGGGGAATTGGCATGAGGGCCCCTTCAAAGGACTTATGGAGGGCTCTTATTCATTGAAGATGACCATCAGGTGACCCATACCATCATATGTAGTTCTGACTGAGTTCAGGACTCAGGTTTATGTAACATATATAGGTCAATGATGCACGTGCCATATATGTGGGGTTTTCGAACATATGGTGGCGGATTGCCTAAGGAGAGGGCAGCAGAGATATGAAGGGAGTATGAATTGCAAGCGCAAGGTGGAAGAGGGTAATGAAAAGTCCAACATGGAGCAAGAACAGTCTACAAGGTCTTGGAGTGAGATAGTGGAGGGTAGTGCACAAATATGCCAAACACTACCTGTTATGGCTACAATGGAGCAGCAAGAAATAACAGAAGTGGGGAAGGGTGCTGAGGAGGTCAGCCCCAATATGACATTGGAAGGGGTTTTAAGCCTCCTGGATGATACACTGCTGGATTTAAGTGTGGCAGCAGGGTCAGTCTTAAAGGAAGATAATGAAAATGGTGGTGATATGGAAGTAGAAAATCCAGAGATATCAGAATTAGTGGGTGTGCAGGTGAGTGTGGAAGTGCATGAGTGTGAAATGGATAGTGGTAATGGTATGGTAGTGTCAGGGGAATCCCGGAAGAGATCGGTCGCCTCATCAGATGGAAAGGATGTATTAACACCAGGGCAAAGGTCGTGCAAAAAGCCTTTGGTGGATGCATCAAAAAGGGGAAAGGGAGGGTTGCAACTTAAGGAAGGTGCCAAGGGTGGGAAAGGCATAAGTAGAGGAGTAGGCACAGGGAAAACTGATGTGACGCATCTGCCAAAGTTGAGAGGTAAACCTACATCATTGTTTTCCAGTGTATAACTATTAACGTAAATGGTATGAGGGCGGAAGTTAAAAGGAAGTGGGTGGAGGTGACACTGAGACGTTTTGGTGTGCAAGTGGAATTTTTGCAGGAACATAATTATAGGTATGGAAGAGACTTACATTTGGCAGGATATGATGTGTATGCTGGGTCTTCAGAGAGATTAAAGGGAGGGGTTGCAGTCGTAATAAAGGTGTCAAGCCCTTTTCAGTTGATAGCATGGGAGGAGTGTGGGGGGACATATAGTAAAGGTGGATGGGGAATGGGGTGAGGTCAGAGTATGCTTTGTAGGGGTTTATATGCCGGCGGAGTTTTCAAAGACTGTCAAGGATGAATTCATGAACGAATATTTCGTGTATGCCTTAGGAGGGATGCTAGGTGTAGTGATAGTGGGTGGGGATTGGAACTGTGTCATTAGGAATAATAAAGATGTGGAACCTAGGGGAGCGGGATGTGTGTTAGGGGTCTTAAGGGATGTGTTGAACAGCACAGGGTTAAAGGATGTGGTAGGAGAGGGGGGAGGGTGGAGCACACATACTTTCGAAAGGGATATGCAGCTAGATTGGACAGGATTTATGTATCAGATCAGGTAGTGATTGGAAGTATACAAACGATAGATGTAAGGTTTTCGGACCATAGAGGGGTACTGGTAGACGTAAATAGGGAAGGGGCAGTTAGATGGCATAGAGGCTACTGAAAATTAAATGTTAGGTTGTTGAGTGGGGAGGACAAACAGGTAACTTTGCACAATGGTGGAAGGGGATGTAGGAGCAAGGTAAAAGACAGGTTGAGTTGGGAGAAAGTTTAATAGTGTGGTGGGAAAAAGTGGCAAAAGAGGGTATAAAAGGTTTTTATAAAAGGTTAGGGAGAGAGGTGTGCTGGTCATTTGGGTTGCAAAAGTATGTAGAGGGTAACTCCTCTGCAGATGTTACGAGAGGAATGGACCTAACACAGTGCAGGAAATAAGGGGAGTGAAAGAAAGGCTGAGAGGAATACAGAATGAACGCTTTGATGCTTGTAGATTGAAAGCGGGGATGGATAATGTATTATGGAGAGATAGACCATCGAAATATGTGTTAAGCAAATGTAGAAAAAGGAGGGAAGGTATGACAGTAAATTGTATAGAAGTGGAGGAGGGATTGGAGAGCTATGTGCAGGGGCAAAGATTAAGGACGACTGAGGCGATGGGTGTGTATGTGGACAAATGGTTTGAGAAATATTGGAGAAGTGATAGGGGAGGCATAATGGAGAGAGGCACGATTATGGAGGGAGTACAGGTAAAGGTGGGAGAGAGGGAACGAGTAAGCATGGAAGGACCTATTAGAGAGGAAAAGGTATGGGAGGCGGTGAATGGGTTAAGCAAAGGAAAAGCTCCAGGGATAGATGGGATAGTCAATTACTTTTATAGGATACATTGGGATGTAATGAGGGAATGTTTGGTACAGCTATTAAATACAATGAAGGAGGAGGGATGCTTAGGAACTGAACAAAGTACTGGTGCTAGGAGGAGTGATTGTGGAAGGGCAGTGTGGGATACCTGGGAGGAGCATGATTAGAGGTTACAAAAGAATAAGGAAGTATATAGAGGACAGTGTAGAGGGAGGAGTATTAGCGTTAGATTGGCAAAGGGCATATGACAGTGTGGAGAAGGAGGTGCTATATGAGATATTGAGACATCAGGGGTTTGGGGCATGTGTACAAGTGCAGGTAAATGGTCATGTGGGGAGGGTGGTACAAATGGAAAGGGGATTAAGGCAGGGATGTCCTCTGTCGCAAAGTCTATTTGCATGTATGCAAGATCCATTCTATAGACTGGTCGAGGAGGGAAGGGAGGGAGTAGAGAAGGAGAGTGGGGAGCCGGGGATAGTGGGATACATTGATGACACTACTGTGCTCATAGGCAACATAGAGGGATTGGTCAATGTGGGACGGATCATTAAGGTTTTTTTATAGAGCAACGGGAATGAGGATAAATGGGGCCAAATCGCGGTTATTGGAGGTAGGTAGATGGGTGGGGGGAGGATGGGTGAGAGGCATGGGTGGGTAATAGTGGAAAAAATTAAGATATCTGGAGTAATATATATGAGTAATGAAGTGGAAGCGCAATGTGAGAATTCAGGTAGGATAGTGAAGTTGGCAATGGATAGATTATTAGGATGGAGGCCAGGGGATCTCACCTTACAGCAGAGAGTGATAGCGGTAAATACATTGATATATAGTAAGCTTTGGCATGCTGCAGTGATATACCCATTATTGCAAGAGGACATACGCAAGTTAGAGGTTAAAGTGTTTCGTTATATTTGGGCGTTTGTAAGACCGTGGATTAGAAGGGAAATAGTCAGAAATAGAGTAGAGAGAGGGGTTTATGGCTAATAGCGATAGAATGAAGATTAATATGTATGTACGTTAAAATAATATAATATAATAATATTTTTATTTCGATGCATGTTACAAGTGTACATTGTTATTGGTAGTTACAATTATAAAACTGTAATGCAAGGAGAGCCACTGGCATGCCATGGCATTAGGGGCAGCTTATTCTAAAGACTTATTCACTAAGTACTTAATGCTAGAGAAATTGATTGAGTTTATTCTAGTTATGTATTATTTCAAATTACAATATGATTATACATACTATTAAAAGACAATACTAGAGAAATTGGTTGAGTTTAATCTAGTTGTATATTTTATTTCAAGTTACAATATGTTGATGCTATACTAGTATAATAACAATACTAAAAAAAATTATTGAGTTTCTTCTAGTTATATATTTTATTTCAAATTAACAAAATGATGATACTATAATATTTTAAATGACAATATGATGATATGAAATTGCAACAAGTGTTAAGGAGGATGACAATATAAAACTGAGATTATCTTAAGTAAAATAACATTGGGTTTGAAAGTTTGTTACAATATGAGTATTTAGTATAGGGTGAGTAGGTGATTTT
>WNWK01035124.1:0-19992 GCA_009830355.1 Cherax destructor | reverse complement strand
TGTACCTCCCAGAGCATCCACCCCTCTGTATTTCCCCAGAGCAGCCCACCCATCCTGTCCCTCCCAGACCCTTCCACCCATTCTGAATTTCCCAGAGCCGTCCCACACCAATTTTGAACTCTCCCAGAGCAGTCCCTCACCTATCCTGTACTCTCCCAGAGCACTCCCATACCCATTCTGAACTCTCCCAGAGCAGTCCCATACCCATCCTGTAACCTCCCAGAGCAGTCCCACACCTATCCTGTACTCTCCCAGAGCATGCCCACACCCATTCTGTAGGCTCCCAGAGCAGTCCCATAACCATCGTGTACTCTCCCAGAGCAGTCCCACTCTCATACTGAACTCTCCCAGAGCAGTCCCACACCCATTCTGTACTCTCCCAGAGCAGTCCCATACCCATCCTTTACTCTCCCAGAGCAGTCCCATACACATCCTGTACTCTCCCAGAGCACTCCCAGATCAATCCTGTACTCTCCCAGACCTCTCCCACACCCATCCTGTACTCTCCTAGAGCACTCCCACCCTCATCCTGTTCTCTCCCAGAGCAGTCCCCCACCCATTCTGAACTCTCCCAGAGCTGTCACACACCCATCCTGTACTCTAACAGAGCAGTCCCACACACATCCTGTACTCTCAAGAGCAGTCCCATACCCATATTGTACTCTCCCAGAGCAGTCCCACACCCATCCTGTACTCTCCCAAAGCAGTCCCTCACCCATCCTGTACTCTCCCAGAGGTGTCACACACATATCCTGTACTCTCCCAGAGCAGTCCCACACCCATGCTAGGCAAGTGTGGGGTACCAGGGGCATGCTAGGCATGTGTGGTCCCAGGCATGCTAGCAGTGTGGGGTACCCCAGAGCATGCTAGGCAGTGTGGGGTACCAGGGGCATGCTAGGCAAGTGTACGGGTCCAGGACCATGCTAGGCAAGTGTGGGGTACCAGGGCATGCTAGGCAAGTGTGGGGTCCAGGGGCATGCTAGGCAAGTGTGGGGTGCCAGGGGCATGCTAGGCAAGTGTGGGGTGCCAGGGGCATGCTAGGCAAGTGTGGGGTACCAGGGGCATGCTAGGCAAGTGTGGGGTACCAGGGGCATGCTAGGCAAGTGTGGGGTGCCAGGGGCATGCTAGGCAAGTGTGGGGTGCCAGGGCATGCTAGGCAAGTGTGGGGTCCAGGGCATGCTAGGCAAGTGTGGGGTACCAGGGGCATGCTAGGCAAGTGTGGGGTGCCAGGGGCATGCTAGGCAAGTGTGGGGTGCCAAGGACATGCTAGGCAAGTGTGGGGTACCAGGGGCATGCTAGGCAAGTGTGGGGTAGCCAGGGGGCATGCTAGGCAAGTGTGGGGTGCCAGGGCATGCTAGGCAAGTGTGGGGATGTACTCCAGGGGCATGCTAGGCGGGGTGCCAGGGCATGCAGGCAATGTGGGGTACCAGGGGCATGCTAGGCAAGTGTGGGGTGCCAGGGGCATGCTAGGCAACGTGTGGGGTACCAGGGGCATGCTAGGCAAGTGTGGGGTACCAGGGCATGCTAGGCAAGTGTGGGGTGCCAGGGGCATGCTAGGCAAGTGTGGGGTACCAGGGGCATGCTAGGCAAGTGTGGGGTGCCAGGGGCATGCTAGGCAAGTGTGGGGTACCAGGGCATGCTAGGCAAGTGTGGGGTACCAGGGCATGCTAGGCAAGTGTGGGGTACCAGGGCATGCTAGGCAAGTGTGGGGTGCCAGGGGCATGCTAGGCAAGTGTGGGGTACCAGGGGCATGCTAGGCAAGTGTGGGGTGCCAGGGGCATGCTAGGCAAGTGTGGGGTACCAGGGGCATGCTAGGCAAGTGTGGGGTACCAGGGGCATGCTAGGGCAAGTGTGGGGTACCAGGGGCATGCTAGGCAAGTGTGGGGTACCAGGGGCATGCTAGGCAAGTGTGGGGTCCAGGGGCATGCTAGGCAAGTGTGGGGTACCAGGGGCATGCTAGGCAAGTGTGGGGTACCAGGGGCATGCTAGGCAAGTGTGGGGTACCAGGGCATGCTAGGCAAGTGTGGGGTGCCAGGGGCATGCTAGGCAAGTGTGGGGTACCAGGGGCATGCTAGGCAAGTGTGGGGTACCAGGGGCATGCTAGGCAAGTGTGGGGTACCAGGGGCATGCTAGGCAAGTGTGGGTGCCAGGGGCATGCTAGGCAAGTGTGGGGTACCAGGGGCATGCTAGGCAAGTGTGGGGTACCAGGGCAGCTAGGCAGTGGGGTCATAGGGGATGCTAGGCAAGTGTGGGGTACCAGGGGCATGCTAGGCAAGTGTGGGGTACCAGGGGCATGCTAGGCAAGTGTGGGGTACCAGGGGCATGCTAGGCAAGTGTGGGGTACCAGGGGCATGCTAGGCAAGTGTGGGGTACCAGGGGCATGCTAGGCAAGTGTGGGGTACCAGGGCATGCTAGGCAAGTGTGGGGACCAGGGCATGTAGGCGTGGGGTACCAGGGGCATGCTAGGCAAGTGTGGGGTACCAGGGGTATGCTAGGCAAGTGTGGGGTACCAGGGGCATGCTAGGCAAGTGTGGGGTACCAGGGGCATGCTAGGCAAGTGTGGGGTACCAGGGGCATGCTAGGCAAGTGTGGGGTACCAGGGGCATGCTAGGCAAGTGTGGGGTACCAGGGGCATGCTAGGCAAGTGTGGGGTACCAGGGGTATGCTAGGCAAGTGTGGGGTACCAGGGGCATGCTAGGCAAGTGTGGGGTACCAGGGGCATGCTAGGCAAGTGTGGGGTACCAGGGGCATGCTAGGCAAGTGTGGGGTACCAGGGGCATGCTAGGCAAGTGTGGGGTACCAGGGGTATGCTAGGCAAGTGTGGGGTACCAGGGGCATGCTAGGCAAGTGTGGGGTACCAGGGGCATGCTAGGCAAGTGTGGGGTACCAGGGGCATGCTAGGCAAGTGTGGGTACCAGGGGCATGCTAGGCAAGTGTGGGGTACCAGGGGCATGCTAGGCAAGTGTGGGGTACCAGGGGCATGCTAGGCAAGTGTGGGGTACCAGGGCATGCTAGGCAAGTGTGGGGTACCAGGGGTAAATGAAAATGGTGGAAGTCTTTAATTGGACTTCGTACACAAGAGGTTTTGTAATATGTAATATGTATTTTAAGAATAAGAGGATAAATATTTAACGAGATACGATATATTACATAATGATAGTTTGTTATACTATGTTTTAGTAGATAAATAGGTTAATGGTGTACACATTAACAACAATCATGGTGTGCACATTTATAGTAGCCATGGTGTCCACATTGACAACAATCATGGTGTACACAATAACGACAGTCATGGTGTACACATTAACAACAGTCATGGTGTACACATTAACGACAGTCATGGTGTACACATTTACAACAGCACAACGGCTGTCAACTTGTTCTCACAATAAAAAATGATACATTAATGTGCGTACGCTTGCGCACGGTCTAACATTGTTTCCAGTCCTCATTATTCAACATGTTACCAGAAGATATCAGAAACACTGCTGGGACAAGTGTAGAAGTCTTCAAGAGGAAACTGGACAAGTATCTTCACCAGGTGCCAAATCAACCAGGCTGTGGATATGTGGGGCAGTGGGCCACCAGCAACAACAGCCTGGGTGACCAGGCTAGCACCAGACGAGCCTGACCCATGGCCGGGCTCCAGGAGTAGAAAGACTCTCGGAACTCATTAAGGTATATCATAATAGAAATGGTGATTGTATATTATAATTAATGGTAATAAAGTGGTTGACTGAGTTGAAAGCCTATCGACAATACGAGGGTCAAGAATACTTGACTTAAATACATAAGAAGAGATCAAAGTAACCTCTCAATGTTTATGCAGTAAAATACATACAACTTTTGGTGTATATACATGTTAGTTGAGTGGTTAAGTGGGTTTCAAGCCTATCGGCACAGGGTCATTAAGGCTGCACCTTAAATCAAAAATATTCTCAAATATGGGCCTGTAGGGATTCTTACTCAAAAGCACACACAAGAATGTACACAGTATATACCTATAATTTCTACTTTAAGTATATGCGAGTATAATGTCTGACGTCAAGTATATTCTTCTCGATCTAATATACCAAGTATTTGTGTACACTATTCCCAGTTTGTCATAAAAAACGTTTCAGTACGTCTCAAAGAGTCCCGAAAAAAATAGTGATGGCAAGTCGATAATATTGTAATAAAAGACGTTCGTGATATATAACCGGATTTGAGGTTGGTGAGCCACGCAGAGGCAAATTTGAACCCGACCTATTGAAATAATGATACGGTCTCTCCATGCGAGGAAACTAGTGGGATATTTGTAAAAAAAATATGCTGAGATGTAAGTTAAAATTTATTGAGACCAGCATGGCCGTGACGAACTCTAGCTCAAGTCCCCCTCAAAGCCGTCAACATGACTCACGAAATCGTCACGGCCATGCTAGCGGGAGATTCGTCTGTAAAAACTTGCATTTGTGGACACAGTGGTGCCTATGCTAACCTTCCTATGGTGTAGAAATATACCTAGTTGGATGAATCTTATTGAAGCTAGCTGGCCCAGTGGCTTACGCGACTGTCTGGAGTTTTGAGACTCTCTGACCGCGGGTTCGAACCCCACCCGTGGTATGGTTTGTTTGCAATCGTGTCATTACGATTTCGTGAGTATTATTACATTTAGAAGGAAGCACTAAACCCCTAGGGGTCATACAACGCCCGGGGAATGAGTCCTATGAAAGCAGAGAAGCTTTATTCCTTGGATCAAGAGCTCCTCACTGGCAGCGAGGAGTGTTTGAGAGGGTGGAGACGATACTCTCCCAGCCTTGTTACCGTCCTGTTCAAGGTTTTTGTGCCTCAGCCGGTCCAAGATTACCTTGTTCTTGCCAGAATTAGGTCCACTCCTCCAAGGTCGTCTCATCTGCCCGAACAGCCATGAGAACCGTAACAATTTTGACGTATAACTTATAATTATTTATACTGCCTGGGGATGTATTTGAGAGCGCCTGGTAGGGCGGCTGCAATACCACTAACCAGGCAAAAACTATGAAAACGCATTTTTCTCTGTTCTTATAAAAATTAAACGAACAATTTATGCAGTGGGTAACGATTTTGATTAACATTTAATTTTATTAACCTTAGAAATCATTTTTTTTCGACGTTTCTGTTCTAAGGACAAGAAGAGAGAATCTAGAAATAAATCCAAGCAGGGAATACACCTGGTTAGTTCTCTTGAGGCAGTACTAGTCTTCACAAAAACTGGCAACCAGTTAGGGATAAGAAGCAGCAGAGGAGCAAGAGGTGTGGCCAAGGGGTCACACCACGCCCTCACACCAGCATATATAATGGTAGGTAACTGGGGCAGTGGTCACTTGGAGAGTCTTCAACCATGGTGACTTGGGCTGTGATAGTGAGTATCTCGGAGGCCAATACTGCATCCTGACTTATTTTATTTTACATATTAATGACGAATAAAAATCGCGATACTGTGAAAATCACAATACCATGACAACTGAAACATCATAGCTGGAACAATTCAAAAATAAGCCAAAAACTGGAAATGAAACTAGACACCGTTTCGGTCTACCCTGAACTTATCGATTTGATAATAGTTCAGGACGGATCGAAACGTCGCCTTATTTCATCTATATGTTGAATAGTTATGATACTTAAAGCCTAGCAAATAATGATAAAATTTCTTTCTGAATATTATCATCTAATCGCTAGGCAATGCCCACACGATCACACTTATCTTCATGGGGAGCGCTAAACCCGTGGTAGGAATCACACAGCGATTGCGAAACTGAAGGCAATTAGGCCTGATTCAGGGAATCACGATCCCTTCTTGACTCCTAGTGAAGGGACGCTCAGATGAGTCCCGTGAAGCCAATATTTTTGTACGTGCATAATGCAAAGTGTTGGTGATGTTATCAGCCATTGTTTATAAGGTTGTTGGTAATGGGGGTTTAAAGGGTAAATGGGGTTTAAAGCCACTCGATTATATTTGTGTTATTAAGGCTAAACGCAAGCTTTTCACTGCATGACCAGAATACTTTATTCCCAAAAATAAGGATAGAAATCAGTGGGCTGTTACTTAACATAAATCTCATTGAATATATACATTAGATCCATATATTTCGGAAGTTATGTTACCGAACATCATGCATTAGTTATATGTATGTTTTCTCGAATTATTAAAGTGAAGTTGCAGTGTAAGCAAATCAGAGCAGTGTCAAGACTCGGATGTCTGATAATATCACTAGATAGTAGCACCATTACCTATCTGTTTCAACAATTATGGTTTTAAGAGCAGATTTATGCTCTTGGTGTCCCCTTCTCAATGTACAGTTCTTCACATATTTTTTTTTAAAGTTTCCAGTGGTTATAGCACATGCTTCCTCGTATGATCTCGTTCCAACAGTTTCAATCATTATCTAAAACAATTTCTTGCAACACCCTGGAATTATTTTTTTTTTAGTTAACAGTTGTAGCCTCGTGTTCTTCCTATTAATATACTTTTTTTGAAGTTGAATGTGGTTATCACGCATCCTATTTTATTTTTTAGCAATCAACGATGGCATTTTCAATCTTTGTAATTAATATTTTGTAGACCTGCAAGGCATTTTGTAGCATGTCTCTGAACTTTATTTTTTTTTCATGTGAGGACACTTTACTACAGCTGCGTATACCAGTACTGGTCAAATTTTGTGTCATGGTATCTTCAGCACTTCACCATACATATATCTGAAGGCTATTTTGAGGTTGAGGTCCGACGACCATGATAATGAAAGACAAATATTTGACTTATAGTGGGAGTAATTCTTAATGAAGTCAGATACGTGGTACTGATATGGAAACAATAACTCTGGACACATTATAAATAAAAGGATTTAAATAAATGTGCAATAATACTGACATATACACTGAGAGGTGTATTTATCTTATGTATATATGCCGAGAGTTTAATCGCTGTTTTAGGTATTAAAGTATTCTTGTCTGGTGGTTGAGAAGTTACATGCAGCCTTAATGACCCTAGTGTTGTTGATTGCCTTTAAGATAAGATTTTGTTCGGATTTTAACCCCGGAGGGTTAGCCACAGGATAACCCAAAAAGTCAGTGCGCGTCATCGGGGGATTGTCTGTCATATTTCAACTGGGGTTCTCAAATCTTGTCCCCCAGGATGCGACCCATCCCCAGTCGACTAACACCCAGGTACTACTTGCTTGCTAGGTGAACGAGACAGCAGGTGTAAGGAAACACGCCCAATGTTTCCACCCTGCCTGGAATCGAACCACGGACACTCAGCGAGTGAAGCGGAGCGTTGCCTACCAGGCCACGGGCCCCCCCATTAATCAACCAACCTTTAATAAAGAATAGTTAAAATGCGCATAACTAAGCTTCAACACCTACATATTAGAAATAGATTTGTCTCCGCTCTTCATTGACGCTGAGCGCAGCGTTAGAAGGCTGCTACCCTAAAAGTAAGTGGTACTGAAAATCTCCTGACAATTCCAGTCATTTAACAATTTATACGGAAACAATTCCTTCAAGGGGGGAGATGGGGGTTGTGGCTTGGCATTTGAGGGCACGTGATCCAAGGAAGATGATAAACCCCCTCTCCACATCAAGCCTGAGAAACCCGTTCTTCCTCCTTAGGCGTTATATGACACCCCCCCCCCTACGGATTTAAGGCTTCCCTTCAATATAAGAATGGTGAAAATTGTCAATGTCACTAACAGAAACTTAGCTTTAGTATGTTATTGTGACAGACACACCGCTACCATCAGCACCACTAACCAATTAGCAGCACCATTAACCAATCAGCAGCACCATTAATCATCAGCACCCTAATCAATCAACAATACTAACCATCACTACTAACCATGAGTACCACTAACAATCAGCACCACTAACCATGAGTACCACTAACCATCAGCACCACTAACCATAGTACCACTAACATCACCACCACTAACCTTCAGCATCACTAAGCAATCAACAGTACTAACCATCAACGTCACTAACCATCAACGCTACTAACAACTACGCTATACAGAGCCAACGAAGTGCTGTTTGACTTACATCGGTTGAGCACTACTATTACTATTACTACTACTACTACTACTACTACTACTACTACTACTACTACTACTAATAATAATAATAATAATAATAATAATAATAATAATAATAATGATGATAATAATACAAAAGTCTTTAAGTGGATAAGCTACAAACTATTTTTGTTTGATCGAAGAGTTACATATGGAAGTTTTCTTTGTTCACTTACATAATTAATGTATAGTCTTGTGGGATGAGTTCAAACTACATCCAGCAGGAACCTGGACAGGAGTATGTAGTCATCCATTGTAAAACTATACAAGAGGAAAAACAGGCAGAAATTTGAATATGGGTGCAGATCAAAGCAAAAATCAAGTTATAGCTGATAATACGTCAAAGAGCTGTCTTGTCCTAGTGGTTAATGGGGTTTGAAGCTTATCAACTACAGAGGGTTATTAAGGGTGCACGTAACCTGTTCACCATCAGTCAAGAATACTTTAATCACTAACATAGAATTAAAGTAAACTCTTAGCATATATACAGTGAGAGACATACACCTCTGTGTATATATTATGCGTCTTGTCCCAATAAAAAACATTCTTCTGCAACGTACGTCTATTCTTTAATGCTGTCTGCAGCAAGGCTATCAGAATTTATTATTCAATTTATTTTAATTTTCTAAGAGTCAAATCCCATAACGATTCACTTGATGAAGCAAAAGTAACTTTGTTTACTGAACGAAAACAAATCCGTCAGTTAGTTATTATAAAACGTTAGACGAGGCTTGGTCTCAGACCGAGCCGCGGGGGTGTTGACCCCGAAACCCTCTCAGGTAAACTCCAGGTAATATATGAATATATTTACTTTTAAGAGTAACTTCCTATCTCTGGTATCAATATGAAATTTCACGAGCAACAATTAAATTATTGAGCTAAGAAGCAAATAAAAAGAATCTGGGAAAATTTATCACTCATAAATTATAAATTGGATAAACGTAGAATTAATGTAGTAAACTGATGGGTTCCATAGTTAAGTAGCTTAGTGATGGATTCTAGGACTATTTACATCAAAATAAATAAAAAAACTAAATTTCAGTAATACTTTCAGGCAGTGTTGTCCTGCAACGGTGACACAAATTCTACCATCATATCGTCTCCAAATTCTGAGAGCATACAAGGGAAGCATCAGGTCAGCTTGCTTCCTTCGGGTGGCGTTTTTAAGAAATTTGGATCTGATAAGTTATCCTTAACTTGAAAACCGACCAGTTCTCGTTCTGAAACCCGATTCGAGCCTGAATGTCCAAAGGGGCGGGACAGTTTTAAGGGAATGATGGACCCCAAAAACTGTCAGTTACAGGGCGGGTTCTGAAACTGGTTTCGTTGCCGAAGCTGATTTCTTCCTGTTGCTCCAACGGCTACTGCTTTATCAGCAGCTGCTCCTGCGGCAGCCTCTTGTATTCCACCTTAGGGACGCAAGGTGAAGCTAAGTCAGAAGTTCTTCTTCACCTGATGGAAGTTACTCTTTCGGTTATCAAGCCCAAGAAGCTCTCGGTCTGAAGACGCCGATTTAACGAAAGTTAAGGGGCGTTATAGCTTCCCAAACTGATGATGGACGCACAAGAATCATCAATTACAGAGCGGGTTCTGGAACCGGTTTCATAGCGGGGTGACTTCCTGCCTGTTCCCGAGGGTTCACGGATCAGCAGCTGCTTAGACGCAGCCGTTTTATATTCAGTCGATGGAACACAAGGTGAAGCTAAAATTAAAGTTCTTCTTCACCTGATGGAAGTTACTCCTTCAACTATGAAGCACCAAGAAGCCCCGCTCTGGGGAAGCTGATTCTAGGCTGAATGTTAAAGGCAAGTATAGCTTCCAGGCGATGATGGCGCACGAGAACCATCAATTATAGACAGGTTCTAAAACTGGCTTTCGCCGAGGTGATTTGCCTGTTGCCCCAGAGGCTTCAGTTGGACCCACAGCTTCTTCAGAAGCAGCTGTTTTGTACTCAGCGGCTGAAACCCTGGCGAAGCTAAGGTGAGAAGCTCCTCTTCACCTGATGGAAGTTACTCCTTCAACTATGAAGCACCGAGCAGCTCTCGCTATGAAGACGCTGATTCTAACCTGAACGTCAAGGGACGGTATAGCTTCCGTGGCGATGATGGACGTACAAGAACAATTAACTATAGAGCGGATCTAAAATTGGTTTCATTGCAGAGGGTGACACTCTGCTGGTTGCTTCCTAGACATGTGCTGGATCTACACCTGTGTCAGAGGCAGATGTTTTGCTATTTAAGAGCTGGAACACAGAGCTGGAGCTTACATATGAAACTGGTTTCCGCCTGATGGAAATTTCTTCCATGACTTTGAAACACCTAACAATTCTATGCCCTGAAAATTTCGAACCTATCCTGAATACGTTATACAATTTGCTTCGTAATGGATATTGAAAAAACTACAAGGCTGGTGTCAGTATCGACTTTCTAACAGAGGGTAAAGATAAATGTCTCAGTTATTAAACTGGTTCCCTAAATATAAAATGTTTATCATACTAGTCACTGGATAACACAATTCAAACGATGATTCCTTCCTCTCAAAACTTATTTTTCTGGTTTAACTTTTCAAGTCAAATTCTTTGAATAGGTTTCATTCAATTTATTTAGAAACTACATAGTGGTCAAAAGCGAATACTATATACAGAGAGTAAATGTAATAATTAGCACTTATAAATATGTACTGACATAACATTAAATATAAGCATAATCGATTTTTAATTGATCCACAATGACTGGAAAAGTTCAAGTGTAATGAACACTTGTGAGTGAGCACGACCATAAGACAAACAGGGATGTTTACATGTATATTTCGACCTGCAACTGAGATCATCTTCAGCAGATGAAACTGCATTTACGTGATAATCCGCCAAGAGCTCTTGAAGAAGACTTCACTTGAAAATCGAAATATACTGCTCCTCAAATTTCGTGTTTCTGTCTTCTATGGGTTTACTAAAATGCATACATACAAATGCACAAAGATACAGACATACATAAGAATGGATGAACACTGCAGTAGGCCTATTGGAAATTGGACACATGTGCAACACCTGGGTATCTTCACTGTAGACGTTTCGCCATCCATTGGCTTTATCAATACAAATTCAAGGACATAATTGGAAGACAGTAGAACTATATACAAAAGATGAGGTAATCAGTCCCTCGGCCTTGTAGTCTACAAGAGTCTGCAGCACAGGCAAGAAGGCTGGCGCTTATATACTGGCGTCAGATGGTAAGGGACGGGTAGCAGACGAAGACAATGTCACGGGTAGGCAGGATTCCCCAGTGGAAATAGGTCATACCCGAGGGACGGATCAGTAGTAGTGAAGAAGACTGTGGAGATGTCCTTTGAACCAAGATTCCATCAATTTGCTTCACTACACAAACTTGACAGAAACCTCTGCAACACTGAACCTCTTCCTGCAAATGTTGCTTCTCTTGAGTCAGATTTACTGGATGAAGGAAAATTAGCACAAATTTTCCTTCTAAATATGATTTATCCAAATGGGGATTTTTTTGTGTGAAGGCTGACAAGTTTTCCCTGGCGGTGATCATATTTATTCCAGTTCCTCGTATGGAAGTGTTCAGTTCAGTTTTGTATCCTCGGGGTTTTCTTTCCGTACCCCCCGGGACGGGGGGGTACAGGTACTCATCGTTAAGAACCAGTGCTAAAATTATTGTACAAGAACCACAAATATGTCTTGATAATGGTCAAGGAAAGACCGAAACGTAGCTTGGAGTTTCCTTTCCAAATTGTAGATTAATAATGAAGCATTTCTGACACTGACAAAGATATACATCATGGCACTACAATGTAACACAGGAGTGCTTATCATACCTCCAGGTACAAGTATACCAACTCTTCCAGTTGGTCAAACAAAACTTGGGTTAACTGGGCTTAAATAGCATCAAGTATTTGAAGTCATTAAGTTTGCATGTCACACCAACACAACCAGTCAAGATTATTATTATTTCCATTATTATTATTATAATCAAAAGACAACCAGTCAAGAATACTTTCCTTTAAGATAAAAATTAAAGTCAAATCTCAATGTATATACACTGAGACATACAGCTCTTGGTGTATACATCATTAATGGTGTATAGACCTCTTGGTGTATACGCCATTAACCACAAAAAAATTATGGTTAATAGCGTTTAAAGCCTATCGACTAGAGGGTCATTAAGGCTGCATGTCATCTATTCACCACCAGTCAACAACACTTTAATCAATAAATTAGCGATTAAGTAAAATCTCAGTGTATATACACTGAAAAAATACACCTCTCGGGGTGTGTTAGTTACCATTTTGTCCTAGGCACATGTCGATTAGACACTAGGCCTGTTGTATGTATGTATGTATGTGTGTGTGTGTGTGTGTGTGTGTGTGTGTGTGTGTGTGTGTGTGTGTGTGTGTGTGTGTGTAACGAAACACTTCGAAATGTTTCGGCCCCGCCGGGAATTGAACCCGGGCCCTCCGTGCGTGACCTAGCTGTTGTTGCAGGGGTCGATACATAGCTCCTGGTCCCGCCTTTTCACTGACCGCCACTGGGTCACTCTCCCTGCGCCATGAGCTTTATCATACCTCTTCTTAAAGCTATGTATGGAACCTGCCTCCACTACATCGTTTCCCAAACTATTCCACTTCCCGACCACTCTGTGACTGAAGAAATACTTCCTAACATCCCTGTGATTCATCTGAGTCTTCAACTTCCAACTGTGTCCAATCTCTGGAACATTCTGTAGCTGTCTACCTTGTCAATTCCTCTCAGTATTTTATATGTCGTTATCATGTCCCCCCTATCTCTCCTGTTCTCCAGTGTCGTCAGGTCGATTTCCCTTAACCTCTCCTCGTAGGACCTACCCCTTAGCTCCGGGACTAGTCTTGTTGCAAACCTTTGCACTTTCTCTAGTTTCTTAACGTGCTTGGCTAGGTGTGGGTTCCATACTGGTGCTGCATATTCTAATATAGGCCTAACGTACACGGTGTACAGGGTCTTAAACGATTCCTTATTGAGATGTCGGAATGCTAGTCTTAGGATTGCTAGACGCCCGTATGCTGCAGCAGTTATTTGGTTGATGTGCGCCTCAGGAGATGTGCCCGGTGTTATACTCACCCCAAGATCCTTTTATTTGAGTGAGGTTTGTAGCCTCTGGCCCCCTAGACTGTACTTCGTCTGCGGTTTTCTTTCCCCTTCCCCAATCTTCAAGACTTTGCACTTGGTGGGGTTGAACTCCAGGAGCCAGTTGCTGGACCAGGCCTGCAGCCTGTCCAGATCCGTTTGTAGTTCTAACTGGTCTTCGTCCGATTGAATTCTTCTCATCAACTTCACATCATCTGCAAACAGGGACACTTCTGAGTCTATTCCTTCCGTCATGTCGTTCACAAATACTAGAAACAGTACCGGTCCTAGGACTGACCCCTGTGGAACCCCGCTCGTCACAGGCGCCCAATCTGACACCTCGCCACGGAACATGACTTGTTGTTGTCTTCCTAACATATATTCCCTGATCCATTGCAGTGCCTTCCTGTTATCCCTGCCTGGTCCTCCAGCTTTTGCACTAATCTCTTGTGTGGAACTGTGTCAAACACCTTCTTACAGTCCAAGAAAACGCAATCTACCCCACCCCTCTCTCTTGTCTTACTGCTGTCACCCTGTCATATAACTCCAGTAGGTTTGGGACACAGGATTTCCTGTGCCTAAAACCGTGCTGTTTGTCGTTGATAAGCTCATTCCTTTCTAGGTGCTCCACCACTCTTCTGATAATCTTCTCCATGAGTTTGCATACTATACATGTCAGTGACACTGGTTTGTAGTTTAATGCTTCGTGTCTATCTCTTTTTACAAACTGGGACTACGTCTGCTGTCTTCTATACCTCAGGTAGTCGCCCTGTTTCGATAGATGTGTTGAAGATTGTTGTTAGGGGTATACATAGCGCCTCTTCTCCCTCTCTCAGGACCCATGGAGAGATGTTATCCATCCCCATCGCCTATGAGGCATCTAGCTCGCTTAGCAGCCTCTTCACCTCTTCCTCGGTTGCATGTATTGTGTCCAGCACTTGATGGTGTACCCCACCTCTCCGTCTTTCTGGAGTCTCTTTTGTCTCCTCTGTGAACACTTCTTTGAATCTCATGTTGAACTCCTTACGTACTTCGTGCTCGTTTCTTGGGATCTCCTCTCTTCCTTCCTCAGCCTGATTACCTGGTCCTTGACTGTTTTCTCCTGATGTGGCTGTACAACATCTTCGGGTCAGATTTGGCTTTCACTGTTGTCATTTTTGTATTGTCGTTGGGCCTCCCTTCTTACCTGTGCATATTCACGTCTGGCTCTACGACTGCTCTCCTCATTCTACTGCCTTCTATACTTCTTCCATTCTCTAATACACTTGGTTTTGGCCTATCTACACCTTTGGGTGAACCAAGGGCTCATCCTGGCTTTCTCGTTATTTCTGTTACCCTTTTGTACAAACCTTTCCTCAGCTTCCTTGCATATTGTTGTCACATATACCATCATCTCGTTTACTGACTTCCATGCCAGTTCTCTGTCCCCCTGAACCCCATGCAGGAAATTCTTCATGCCTGTGTAGTCCCCTGTCTTGTAGTTTGGCTTCATTCGTCCTGCCCTTCTAGCTTCCCTCTCCACTTGTAACTCTATGTATTCGAAGCTCAGAACCACGTGGTCACTGGCCCTGAGGGTCTTTCATATGTGATGTCCTCAATATCTGCATTACTCAAGGTGAATACTAGGTCCAGTCTTGCTAGTATCCTCTCTCTCTTTGGTAGTGTCCCTTACGTGTTGGTACATGAAGTTTACCAGTACAACCTCCATCATCTTAGCGTTCCACGTTTCTGGGCCCCCATGTGGCTCCAGGTTGTCCCAGTCGATTTCCTTGTGATAGAAGTCACCCATAATCAGCAGCTTTTCCCTGCTCGCATGAGCCCTTTTGGCCGTCTCAGCCAGTGTGTCAGCCTTCGCTCTATTATTCTCATCATACTCTTGCCTTGGCCTCCTGCTGTTCTGTGGTGGGTTATACATCACTGCAATTACCACCCTGGGACCTCCAGACTGTGGTGTTCGTGTTAAGTAGTCTCTTGCTTCTCCTCTGTCACCTCTCCAGCTCATCAAAATCCCATTGTTTTTGATGAGCAGTACCCTCCACCCCGTCTGTTCCCTCTGTCTTTCCTCAGGATCTGATATCCCATTGGAAAGCTGTTATCTGTTATCATTCCTGTGAGCTTGGCTTCTGTCAGAGCTATGATGTCCGGTGATGCCTCTTTGACTCTTTCGTGCCCTCCTCCCACTTATTCGTTATTCCATCGGCATTGGTGTACCATACCTTCAATTTAAAATTATGAAGGACGTGCTTAATATGGGCCCCTAGGCCTACCGTAATGTACTTTTATTTTTCGTTCTTAGGAAGCATTTATCCTAGTTATACGTGGAACAAAGCCTTTATGACTGATTAGTTGCTTTATCATGATTAAAAGCCTATCGGCACCATCAAACATACTTTAATTCCATAAACTAGGATTAAAATAAATTCTCATTACATATACATAGATTACACACACCTTTGTATGTAATACGTATACCAAGAGATAGCTCAATATGCAAATATGACCAGAGGTTCTTATTTCAACACCCTTCCTTCAGATCATAAGGGACAGTATCAACAGATCGTCTTCAAGGGGAGATCTTGTAAACATGAAAATGGTATACAATACGGACAGGTTGATAAGACACATATGCAATAGTTAGGTATCTTTATTTCGAAACTTTTCCCCTACACAGTATGTTCCTTCAGTCGAGTACAGAAGAGTTAGCAGAAGCAGTAGAGATGTGAAGCTTCAGATTGTTCTAGACCAGGGCTGCTCAGTTGGCGGCGAGCGGTCCGAATCCGGACCTTCTGAGTGTTGTAGTTGGACCGCGGGCTTCAGGAGAAAGCTTATTTAAATAACAGCTGTTACCACGTTCAGGATCAGGTGGTACACAAGAGCGGGATTAATACATTATTCTATCTGAATGGAATGTATACATTGAATGGAATACAGTATTCTAGCATAGCTAAATAGTGATATTTTCTTCCATTGAATGGTAATTCATATGTATCCGGACCTTTGCATACATTGGTACATTGGTATCCGGACCCTTGCATACATTGGTACATTGGTATCCGGACCTTTGCATACATTGGTATCCAGACCTTTGCATGCATTGGTACTTGTCAAGTAGACCTTTGCTCATAGTAGTTGAGTAGCCCTGTATCTAGACTATGGAACAAAACTCTTCTCCAGGCTGAGGGACTGACTACCTCAAAGCTACGTCTTCAAGGGACTGATGACGTCCTCAGATCTCTGCTGCTTCTGCTAACTCTTCCGTACTTGACTGAAGAAGCCTATTGTGTAGTAGAAACATTTCGGAATCAAGATACCTAACTGTGGTGTTCTTTACACCAACTACAAGGCTGAGGTACTGATTACCTCATCTGTTGTATATAGTTCTACTCTCTTCAAATTATGTACTAGAGTTTGTATTGATAAAGCCACTGGAGGGCGAAACGTCTACAATAATGATACCCAGATGTTGACAGGTGTCTAATTTCATCAAAGATACCTAACTGTTGCACATGTCGTACTTATCAAGGGTAGACCTTGACAAAGGGCTTCCAACCACTCCTGATGAGCCAGGATATATATGGTACCTACGTCAGCCTGCGTGCCGCGGGTACAAACAGTATGGCTGATCACGCCGCCAACCGTGAGAACCGAAGAAAAACCTGGACCCATCAACAGTAAATAAAAGGCAGAAAAATATATAAATAAATAACTATATATATGAAACAACAAGAACAATAATAAATAGTTATATACACAATAAAAATAATAATATACACGAGTTCAATATTTCCTTGCTGGCACGAATTAAGAACACAAAAAGCATTTAGGAGGAAAATAATTTTCCAAGCCTCGTTATTAATATGTATATCACGTCTCAACTCATGAATATCTTCCTTTGCTTTTATTTTCAACACAGCAATGACTGCCAGTGTTGTGTGGAAGGTTCACATCTGTGTGATGACTGCCAGTGTTGTGTGGAAGGTTCACATCTGTGTGATGACTGCCAGTGTTGTGTGGAAGGTTCACATCTGTGTGATGACTGCCAGTGTTGTGTGGAAGGTTCACATCTGTGTGATGACTGCCAGTGTTGTGTGGAAGGTTCACATCTGTGTGATGACTGCCAGTGTTGTGTGGAAGGTTCACATCTGTGTGATGACTGCCAGTGTATAAACATCTCAAAAGGCAGTTGTTGAGTGTGGTGTAGGGCAGCAGTGTGTGTGACCTGCCAGTGAATCACACAGTAGAGCCTACGTGTTGTGCAAGTGGTCCCAGCGGGATGTTATACACGTGGTTCCTAAACGATGTTGTCCACGTGGTTCCTACAGGATGTTATCCACGTGGTTCCAACGGAATGTTATATACGTGGTCCCAATAGGATATTATATACGTGGTTCCAACAGGATGTTATATACGTGGCTGTTAAGCAGGGTTCTGCATGACATGAATATACGTATATTCATGTCATGCAGAATCCTGCATAACAGTGGCTCCAAAAGGATGTTACCCACATAGATCCAACGGAATGTTATATACGTGGTTCCAACGGGATGTTACCCACGTAGTTCCAACGGAATGTTATATACGTGGTTCCAACGTTATGTTATATACGTGGTTCCAACAGGATATTATATACGTGGTTCCAACGTTATGTTATATACGTGGTTCCAACAGGATATTATATACGTGGTTCCAACAGGATGTTATATACGTGGTTCCAACGTTATGTTATATACGTGGTTCCAACAGGATATTATATACGTGGTTCCAACGGGATGTTATCCACGTGGTTCCAACGGGATGTTATCCACGTGGTTCCAACAGGATGTTATCCACGTGGTTCCAACGGGATGTTATCCACGTGGTTCCAACAGGATGTTATCCACGTGGTTCCAACAGGATGTTATCCACGTGGTTCCAACGGAATGTTATATACGTGGTTCCAATTGAATGTTATATACGTGGTTCCAACAGAATGTTATATACGTGGTTCCAACAGAATGTTATATACGTGGTTCCAATTGAATGTTATATACGTGGTTCCAACAGAATGTTATATACGTGGTTCCAACAGAATGTTATATACGTGGTTCCAACAGAATGTTATATACGTGGTTCCAACAGAATGTTATATACGTGGTTCCAACAGAATGTTATATACGTGGTTCCAACAGAATGTTATATACGTGGTTCCAACAGAATGTTATATACGTGGTTCCAACAGAATGTTATATACGTGGTTCCAACAGGATGTTATGCCCAAGGAAACAGCCTGAACCCTTAGGGATATCATACAGTGCCTGGACAATAGGAGGTAGCCAGGTTTGATCCGAGAAAGGTAGAGGGTAGCTCTTGTTCATTGAATCAAGAGCCTTTTGCCGTTTTCAGAATGAATGAAGCTGCGACCCCACGAGTGGATGAACACACACACACAAACTCTGGTAAGGAAGAATGAATGGAAGAGCAGTGCAAAAGGATGGAACAAGAGTGGGAGAGAAAACTAGGAGAGCTTTCTGCAAAAATGGAGAGAGAGCTTTCTGTGAAATTGGAAAAGAGGTTGGAGGAGGAGAAGAAGAATTAGGAGTCACAAGCTGAAGATGCAGTAGCCAGGATAAGAGGCCTAGAAGATGAGGTAAACAGGCTGAAGCAGGTTACAGGGTACTGACCAGTAAAGACACAGCATCAAGGGGGCCCATAGGGAAGGAAGGAGATATAACTTACGCTACGGCCGTATCTGCCTACCAAGCAGGGACAAGGAGCGAAGGGGTGAGCAGCTGAGAGCAGGTGGAGAGGGAATAGGGCAAATGCAGAGGAACGATCATGCCACCAAGAGCGGCCGGGGGAAAAAAGGGAGAAACAGGAACCTGAGCTGCAGATTGAAAGGCAATGGGAGGAGGGAGGGCAAAGGCAGTGTTTATTCATGGGCTGAAGGAGAGAGAGGGAAGGACACACACTGAAAGACGGCAGGCAGAAAAAAGGAGATTGAGAGCATACTCAAAGAAATAGGTGAAGAAGACATGTCCGAGATTGTAAATTTTCAGAGAATAGGGGTACTCGAATGGGAGAAAACGACCGCTCAAGCTGATTCTCAGGACAGAAACAGAGAGGGACAGAATCCTCCAAGAGAAACCACGATTGAAGGAAACAGAAGAATACAGGAGGGTGTTCCTAGACCGGGACAGAACAAAAACAGAACGACAGAAGCTGAGGGAGAGGGCACAAAGGCAAAAGGAGCGAGGAGGAGAGACAAGGACAGAATCAGTAGAGGACAACCAGAGCAGGGCGGAGCAAGAAGAACAAGCACACACAGAACCATCCCAAACACCCAACAACCAAGCACACTATCCCAACACAAACTACAACCCACACTCACAGCCCCCACCCAACACTCCACTATAGAATCCCACAGTACACCGCTAGGTCCCCCACCCTCACAGACCCCCCAAAACACAGTAGTAGAGAGTAAACTGAAGGTATGGTACACAAATGCTAATGGAATGACAAATAAGTGGGAGGAGTGGCACGAAAGAGTCAAAGAGGCATCACCGGACATAATAGCTCTCACAGAAACCAAGCTCACAGGTATGATAACAGATGCCATCTTTCCAATGGGATACCAGATCCTGAGGAAAGACAGGGAACAGAGGGGTGGAGGAGTGGCACTGCTGATCAAAAACCGATGGGATTTTGACGAGCTGGAGAGAGGAGACAGAGGAGAAGCTGGGGATTACATAGTAGGGATGCTACAATCTGGAGGTCACAAGGTGGTAATTGCAGTGATGTATAACCCACCAC
>WNWK01035123.1:0-19993 GCA_009830355.1 Cherax destructor | reverse complement strand
GGTTTAGAGCAGGTCGCTCCTGTCTGCCCAAAACTACTGGACCATTTGACAAGGTCCTGGATGCCAGGGGACAAACAGAATGAATGTTATATACACAGACTTTGCAAACCCTTTTGACAAGTGTGACCATGGTGTGATAGCACAAAAAATGCGTGAAAAAAGAATAACGGGAAAATTTGGTAGATGGATCTAAAATTTCCAACAAGAGAACACAAAGAGTAGTAGTCAACAGAGTAAATTTGGGCGCAAGGGAAAGCTCGTTCCACAAGGCACAGTACTGCCCCATCCTTTTCCTCATCCTCATATCGACATAGACAGGAAAAAGACAGTGCCGTGTCTTCCTTTGAAATCCCCCAAACTGTATGACAGTGTCCACCTTTGAAGACACTGCAAGACTCCAAGCAGACATAAACCAAATCTTTAAATGGGCTGCAGAAACAATATGAAGTTCAATGATGAGAAATTTCAATTACCAGATACGGAAACGGAGGAAATTAAACCCATCGGGCGGGAGAGATCATTTTATATACACGGGAAAATTTCGAGGATTAGTCCCAAACTTGCAAGAAAATCACCCCCTACAAAGCAAAGACTCGGCAGGCGATAAAAATCTTCCCAATAAAAAGCAGGGGTGCCACTAGCACGTTGAGGGACAACACAAAAGTGTCGGGGCCCAAGACTGTTCAATTTCCTCCCAGCATACAAAAGGGGGATTACCAAAAAACCCCCTGGCTGTCTTAAAAGGCACGGGACAGGCACCAAAGTAGGTACCACCAGCCAGGCTGGGGTTCACTTTGGGACTGCCGGGTAACAGCCTGTTGATCAGGCTCTGGTCCAACTGGGGCCTGGTCACAGCCCGGGGCCGGGGGGGGGCCCCCTGGAATTCTCCCCAAAAAAACCCAGGTAAACACTACACAGGCATGCACATGTATATATATACATACACACATCTAGGTTTTTCTTTTTTTTCTTAAACTCTTGTTCTTTTTTTTTTCCCCTCTATTGTCCATGGGGAAGGGGAAAAAACCCCTTTCCTCCGTAAGCCATGCGTGTCGTATGAGGTAAAAAAAAATGGGGGAGCAATGGGCTAGTAACCCCTTCTCTTGTATACATTTACTGAAAAAGAGAAAAAAAAAACTTTATAAAATTGGGATGTTTGAATGTGCGTGGATGTAGTGGGATGATAAAAAAGAGAGGGGATTGCTGATGTTATGAATAAAAAGAAGTTGGATGCCCTCCCGAAACAAAGCTGAAGGGGGTAGGCAAGTTTCGGGGGGGAAAAAAAAATGGGATTAATGAAGTATCTGGAAGAGTTAGAGCAAAGGGGAAGGGGTAGCAATAATGTTGAAGGATGAGTTATGGAAGGAGAAGAGGGAATATAAATGTGTAAATTCAAGGATTAGGGGGTTTAAAAAAAAGGGTTTTGGATGCAAAAAGTGGGTCAAAAAAGGTGAAAATGAAACCGGAGAAAAAGAGGAGGTGGGAGAAAAATTTTTGGTTGATGTTAAGCGAATTTTATGGAACTTTTGAACCAAGTGAGAGAGTAATTGTGGTAGGGGAGCAAAATTAAAGTAGGAGAAACATGTAGAGGGGGTCCCCCGGGTTTTAAAGGATAATGGAAGCCCTTTGATTGTTTTTTAAAAAAAAGGGGGGTTTAGTTATAGGTAATACATTTTTTTTAAGAAAAGAGGATAAGAAAAAAAGATGTGATGTGGGGAGTAATAACAGTTTTTTTGGGGACTATGGATTGGTAGAATAAAAGACCGTTGAGTAGATTCGGATGTACATCGTATGAAAAAGCTATGTCAAGATATATCGGATTTTTTTTTAGTTGTAGCTACAGTGGGGAAAAAAGGTAGATGAGATACAAGGAAAATAGAAGCAGCAAGTAAGAGAGGGTGAAGGTTTATATACAAAAAGATATAAACAATTTTTGGGGAGGATAGATGGGCTAGTGAGAATGTAGGCAATGGGGTCGAAGATGAAAGGGTAGATTTAAAAATGTAATGTTAAGTGTTCAACAGAAGTTTGTGGTTACAGGAAAGTGGGTGGGGGGGGAAGAAGAGTGATTGGTGGAATGATGAAAAAAGAGAGAAAAAAAGGGAAAAAAAAGTTAGCATATGGGGGGTTTTTTTCCAAAGTAGAAGGGGGATGAAAGGGGGGGAAAGGGGGGTTTTGGAGAGAAAAAGAGAGGTTAAGAGAGGGTGAAGAAAATGTAAAAGAGAGCAACGGGAGAGAGGGTGAGATGTTATCAACAAATTTTGTTGAAAATAAGAAAAAGTTTTGGGTGAGATTAATGTTGGGGAACCCGGGGGAACAAATGGTTTTGGGATTTTTAAAAAAAGGGGAGAGGGAGTTATTAAATGGAAGTATCGGGAAGAGGGGGGGAATATTTTGAGGAGTTGATAAATGTTGATGAAGACAGGGAAGCTGTTTTGGGGGAGGGAAAAGGGGGAATAACATTTATAGGAGTGAAGAAGAAAGTTGTGAGTGTGGGGAAGTTCTGAGGCAGGGGGAGAATAAAAGGGGGGGAAGGCAGCTGTGATTGATAGGATAAAGATAGACATTTTAAAAAACTGGTGGGGAATATTTTTGGGGGTGGTTGGTGCTAATTTAATAAATGTAGGGAAAAAAGGGGAAAGGGAAAAAAGATTGGAAAAGGCATGAATATTTCCCTTTTTTAAAAAAAAGGGGGGAAAAAAAAGTCAAAAATTATAGGAAATAAGTCTGTTGATGTACCTGGTAAATTATGGTAAAAAGTTATTATTGAAAAAATTTTAAAGTAAGACGGGGGAGTAGGAAAGCAGATGAACAAGGAGGCTTTAGGAAAGGTGGGGGGGTGTAGACCAAGTGTTTAAGGGGAAACAAAAAGGGGAACAGTTTTTGAAAAGGGTAAACAGGTATTTGTGGTATTCATGGATTTGGAAAGACGTATGACAGGGTAGATAGGGGATCAATGTGGCAGATGTTGAGGTGTATAGAATAGAAGGAACTTTAAAGCGGGGAAAATTTTTTTCGAGGATAGTGAGGTTTAGGTTAGGTATGAAAAAAAAAAGGGAGATTATTTTCCAGTAAAAGTAGGCCTTAGCGGGGTGTATGATGTCACCGTGGTTGTTCAATATATTTATAGATGGAGTTGTAAGAGAAGTGAATGTTCGGGTGTTGGAAAAAGGTGTGGGGTTAAAAGAAAAAAATCTAACTCAAAGTGGAGTTTTAACAGTTTCTCTTTGCTGATAACACTGGGGTTTTTGGGGGGGTTTTGAAGAGATGTTGAAGAGGTTTGGATGAGTTTGGTAAGATATGAAAAGGAAAATTTAAAAAAAGAATATAGGAAAGAGTAAGGTGATGAGGGTAAAAAAAAAATTTGGTGACAAAAAATTGGATATCAGATTGGGGGGAGAGAGGGGGGAGGTGAATGAATTCAGATATTTAGGAGGATGTGGCCCGCAGAGGGGGCTATAAAGGGGTGAGATGAATCATAAATTGATGAGGGTGGGAGTGGTATTTTGGAGTCTGTGGAACAAAGAACTTTGTCCCCTTTGGGAACAAAGAAGAGAATATTAAGTATTTATCAAACACTCTTATATGGGTGTGAAGATGGGTGGTGACTGTTGCAACAAGGAGAAGGCTGGAGGCAAAGATGTCATGTCTGAGGTCAATGTGTGGTTGGGAAATAATGCAGAGAATTCGTAGTTTGGAAATTAGGAGGAGGTCCTTGATTACCAAAACTATTATCCAGAGAGCTGAGGAGGTGTTGTTGAGGTGGCTCGGACGTATACAGAGGATGGTAGTCAAATGTCCGATGATCCACCTTCCTGGATATTATTTTCGAAATTTAGTTAAAACCTAATGGATACGGTTTATTTTGAAAGGCAAAACGATGCCAACTAGTATGGTAGAAGAAAGAATCTTAGGGCAGAGCAAGAATTTATTTATTATTTTAAAAAAAAATTTTAACACCAGTCATCTCCCACTGAGGCAAGGTGACCCCCCCAAAAAAAAGAAACAAAAGCTTGTCTTCATTTTTACATTTAGTAATTCAATGTACGTACAGTGGTCCCTCGGTTTTTGCCGAAAATTCATTCTACTACAGATTTAAACACTCTCGAAAATTGAATGACTTCGAGAGTGTTTAAATCTGTAGTAGAGGGAAGGAGGGGTAGGGGTCGGCCTAGGAAAGGTTTAAGGGAGGGGTAAAGAAGGTTTTGTGTGCGAGGGGCTTGGACTTCCAGCAAGCATGCGTGAGCATATTTGATAGGAGTAAATGGAGAGAAATGGTTTTTAATACTTGACGTGCTGTTGGAGTGTGAGCAAAGTAACATTTATGAAATGATTCAGGGAAACTGGCAGGCCAGACTTGAGTCCTGGAGATGGGAAGTACGGTGTCAGCACTCTGAAGGAGGGGTGTTGCAGTTCTATAACTGTAGTGTAAGCATGCCTCTGGCAAGACAGTGATGGAGTGAATGATGATGAAAGTTTTTCTTTTTCGGGCCACCCTGCCTTGGTGGGAATCGGCCGATGTTTAAAAATAAAATAATAATATATATATATATATATATATATATATATATATATATATATATATATATATATATATATATATATATATATATATATATATATATATATATATATATATATATATATATATATATATATATATATATATATATATATATATATATATATATATATATATATATATATATATATATATATATATATATATATATATATATATATATATATATATATATATATTTCGCCTAGAAGCTGACAGTTTACTTCAGCCACACCAACTGGGCTTTGGGGTCTCTCAATGGCAGTGAAGCGCAGCTCATGCGGCAAGGGCCTACATCAGGGACCTATCAGAAGACAAGGCCGTAGTCAAACTTGACTTTAAAAATGCCTTTAATATGGTGAAGAGAGATGTGGTCTTGCCAGCCGTTCGGGATCGGTTCCCCAGTCTTTTTCCCTTCATTTCAGCTGGCTACAGCAAACCCTCAACTCTTTTGTTTGGGGAACATGAAATTCCTTCATCTGAGGGTGTTCAGCAGGGTGATCCACTCGCTCCACTTCTCTTCTGTTTGGCAGTAAGAGAACTAACTTCCAGCCTACGCAGGAGCTCAACATCTGGTACCTGGATGATGGCACTCTGGCGGGTACTGGGAGTCCCTGTTAGAGGACCTACAACGGGTGAAGACACAGGAGAAGCCTTAGGACTCATCCTCAATCCCTCAAAGTGTGAAATCATCACAACAAACCAGGAAATCATCAATGCTGTGCGAATAATCCTCCCAGAAGTCTCTACTACCACTCCATCCAACAGTACCCTCCTGGGAGCACCGCTGGGTCACCAGGCCATCGACACTGTCCTCAAGGACAAAGTGAATGACCTGAAAAGAATGGAGGAGAGAATAAGTGATCTTGATGCCCATGATGCCCTGTATCTCCTCACAAGGTGTCTTACTATGCCAAGACTCACTTACTTCTTGAGGTGTGCACCCTCTTTTGACAACCCAACACTTAACGAGTATGACGCACACCTGAGATCAACCTTTAAGAAGGCACTGAATCTGTCACTAGAGGATTGGCAATGGAAGCAGGCAACCCTCCCAGTGCGACTGGGAGGTATAGGGGTGCGCAAAGCAACGCAGGTAGCTTTACCTGCATTTCTGTCATCGTGTTTGGCCTCCTGTGGATTAGTCAAGAAGATTGTCCCCGAACGTTTGAGAGGTGTGGTGAGAGCTCAAGACCCCAGGTTCATTGAAGCAGCCGAGCGGTGGGACATCCTGGCAGACTCCTCCAGTAGACCAGCTCCTCCCAAAGAGCATAAACAGTCCCACTGGGACAAACCGATCATGGAAAAATTGCCAACACAATGTTCATCAACGCTTCAGGAACGGATAAAGCTCGTCTCCTAGCGGTGAAGGCACCACACTCAGAAGATTTCCTTCTAGCTGTTCCCAATTCCTCTCTGGGGACTCGACTCGACCCACAGGCCATTCGGATTGGTGTTGCTCTTCGCCTAGCCGCCCCCATACTCACTGAACATAGGTGTATTTGCGGCAGGGCGACGGCTGATCAATTCGACCTCGTGGTCTCGTGTGTCACACATCAGAAGGGAAGTATGCTAGACATGAAGAGGTCAATGAAATTATAAAGAGAAGCCTCGCCACAGCCTGTTGCCCAGCTCAACGGGAACCCCAAGTGCAGAGGTCTGATGGAAGTCAAAGGTCCTGATGGAGCCACTATGCTACCCTGAAGGATGGTAAGCAGATTGCTTGAGACTACACCGGCTGCCAGAATGGCAGACACCACTTGCCATACTCCGTAGCCGAAGGGGGTGGAGCTGCCAGCCACAGGAAACCTAGAAGACTCGCAAATATGAAGGCCTTCCCTTGCTATAACTTCATCCCAATAGGGCCAGAGACCCTTGGAGCATGGGGCAAGGGCCTAAAGTTTCTCAAAGAGCTGGGTAAAAACTCATCATAGAAACCAAGGACACAGGGCGACCAGCTTCCTCTTTCAGAGACTCAGTGTTGCGATCCAGAGGAAATGCCTGCAGCATTCTGGGCACGCGGCCCACTGCCGGGAAGCTGGACGAAGTATTTGACATGTAGCTCTGAGTGTTATCTATGTTGTTTTATCCCTATTGTATTCTTGTCAATGTATTTTGTCTAATAAAGTATATATATATATATATATATATATATATATATATATATATATATATATATATATATATATATATATATATATATATATATATATATATATATATATATATATATATATATATGCAAGACAAGCCACAGAGGGTGGAAATATTTAGCTCAAGTACTTTTACACTTTTAATGTATCATCAGGTGCTATGCAGTGTTGCAAGGAACAGCTGAAGGGGGAGGGGAAGTTGTCACAGTTGCTGATGGAGTGAGGGGGTCACAGTTGCTGAAAGAGTGAGGGGAAGTTTTTCACAGTTGCTGAAGGAGTGGGGGGAAGTTGTCTCAGAGTAGCGCAGTGCCACAGCCTCTCAGAATGTGAGCCCAAGGTTTGGTGCCCCGCACCACCACTATCCCCATCCCCCATTGGGGTGGAGTGTTTTGAGAAGCGGATTATGAAATTAGAAGATATAATAGCCAGCCCCAAGTCTTTCTATCACTTAGAACAAGTCATATGACTTAAGAAAATACGTTTCCAGTGGATATTACATATGGATTGCTATTATTCTGTGTAACCTTTTAATTAATAAAAAAAAGGAAATGAAACAAGGCAAAGGCCTTGTTTCATTGGTAAACAAAGTTTTTTAACACATTGGGTTCCACTGAGGCAGGGTGGCCTGAAAAAAAAAAAAACTTTCATCATCACTCACCTATCACTCTTGCCAGGGGCATGCAGATACCGCAGTTCAATAACTGCAACACATCTCCACCCTCCTTCAGAGTGCAGGTACTGTACTTCCCACCCCAGGACTCATCTCCGGCAACCAGTTTCCCTGCCTTTCATAAATGTTACCTTGCTTACACTCCAACAGCACGTCAAGTCCTAAAAACATTTGCCTCATTTTCCTATATAACATGTTCACACATGCTTGTAGAAGTCTTAGCTCCTTGTACATTCTTTTGAATACTGTCACACTTACAATGACATCAGCAGCGTCATTATTGTTACAATGATGAATTTATAGTAAATACAATGTATTTTGGTACCACTACTATTGTTATGGGTGTTGAGAATGCACTGGTTCTCCAACAGAGTTTGAGGGAGAGAACACTTTTACAGGAAGTGAACAGGAATAAAAGATTATGTCCTTCCCGGGCAGGAGATGAGAGAGACAAGGGGTGGGTCGATATTGATCATTTTGGGAACCTACATCAAATTCTGGGCTCTGGGATATAGCAGTGATTAGGAAATGAATGAAGAAGTATGTTGTGACCCTATGGGCTGAGATGGAAGACTGTAGATCATTGGTTGAGATGGATGGCTGAGGTTTATGATGTCGATGGTTGTACCTGAGTACTGAGCAATTTGTGTTGCTTTTTTGGTCGTTTTACCACATAACAAAAACAAGATGATAAGACATCATCAGCTGCTACAAACACTGTTCCAGAGCAGTTCTTCTTTGCTTCATCAGGGGACTTCACCAGAACAGTTCTTCTAGCTTCATCATGGTAGCTTCACCAGGAACAGTTCTTCTAGCTTCACCAGGGTAGCTTCACCAGGAAAAAGCTTCTAGCTTCATCATGGTAACTTCACCAGGAACAGTTCTTCTAGCTTCATCATGGTAGCTTCACCAGGAACAGTTCTTCTAGCTTCACCAGGGTAGCTTCACCAGGAACAGTTCTTCTAGCTTCATCAGGGAACTTTACCAGGGAAAAGTTCTTCAGCTCATCATGGTAACTTACCAGGAGCAGTTCTTCTAGCTTCATCAGGTAGCTTCACCAGGAACAGTTCTTCTAGCTTCATCATGGTAGCTTCACCAGGAACAGTTCTTCAGCTTCCACTGGAGCTTCCCCCAGGAACAGTTCTTCTAGCTTCATCATGGTAACTTCACCAGGAACAGTTCTTCAGCTTCACCAGGGAACCACCAGGAACAGTTCTTCTAGCTTCACAGGAACTTCACCAGAGCAGTTCTTTTTAGCTTCACCCTGGTAGCTTCACCAGGGGCAGTTCTTCTAGCTTCATCAGGTAACTTCACCAGGAACAGTTCTTCTAGCCCTTTATCATGGAATAACAAGAGCAGTTCTTCTAGCTTCATCATGGTAGCTTCACCAGGAACAGTTCTTCTAGCTTCACCAGGTAACTTACCAGGAACAGTTCTTCTAGCTCATCAGGGTAACTTCACCAGGAACAGTTCTTGTAGCCTCATCCAATGTAGCCTCACACAGTGTAGCCTCACCCAATGTAGCCTTACCCAGTGTAGTGTAGCCTCAACCAGTGTAGCCTCCCCCAGTGTAGCCTCACCTAATGTAGCCTTACCCAGTGTAGCCTCACTCAATGTAGCCTCACCCAGTGTAGCCTCACCTATTGTAGCCTCCCTCAGTGTAGCCTCACCAAGTGTAGCCTCACCCAGTGTAGCCTCACCCAATGTAGCTTCATCCAATGTAGCCTCACCAAGAGTAACCTCACCCAATATAGCCTCACTCATTGTAGCCTCAAACAATGTAGCTTCACACAGTGTACCTTCAATCAGTGTAGCCTCACACAGTGTAGTGTAGCCTCACCCAGTGTAGTGTAGCCTTGCCCAGTGTAGCCTCACCATGTGTAGCCTCACCCTATTTAGCCTTACCCAATGTAGCCTCACCCAGTGTAGTGTAGCCTCACCCAGTGAAGCCTCAATCAGAGTAGCCTCACCCAGTGTAGCCTAACGTAATGTAGCCTCAGTGTAGTGTAGCCTCAACCAGTGTAGTGTAGCCTCAACCAGTGTAGTGTAGCCTCAACCAGTGTAGGGTAGCCTCGCCTAGTGTAGCCTCACCCAGTATATCCTCACCCTATTTAGCTTCACCCAATGTAGCTTCACCCAGTTTAGTGTAGCCTTACACAGTGTAGCCTCACCCAATGCAGCCTTACAAAGTGTAGTGTAGAATCACCCAATGTAGCCCCACCCAGTGTAGCCTCACCCAGTGTAGCCTTAGCCAACGTAGCCTCACCCAGTGTAGCCTAACCCAGTGTAGCCTCACCCAGTGTAGCCTCACACAGTGCAGCCTCACTAAGGGTAGCCTTACCCATTGATGCCTCACCCAGTGTAGTGTAGCCTCACCCAGTGTACCCTCACCAACGTAGCCTCACCAATGTAGCCTCACACAGTGTAGTGTAGCCTCACCCAGTGTAGTGTAGCCTCACCCAGTGTAGCCTCACCCAGTGCAGCCTCACTAAGGGTAGCCTCACCCATTGAAGCCTCACCCAGTGTAGTGTAGCCTCACTTAGGATAGCCTCACTTAGGATAGCCTCACCCATTGAAGCCTCACCCAGTGTAGTGTAGCCTCACCCAGTGTACCCTCACCAACGTAGCCTCACCAATGTAGCCTCACCCAGTGTAGTGTAGCCTCACCTAATGTAGCCTCACCCAGTGCAGCCTCACTAATGGTAGCCAAACCCATTGAAGCCTCACGAGCCTGGCCCATGGCCGGGCTCAGAGAGTAGATACTCTCGAAACTCTTCAAAGGTATATCAAAGGTATACCCAGTGTAGTGTAGCCTCACTTAGGATAGCCTCACCCAATGTAGCCTCACCCAGTGTAGCCTCACCAAATGTAGCCTCACCCAGTGTAGCCTCACCCAGTGTAGCCTCACCCAGTGTAGCCTCACCCAGTGTAGCCTCACCCAGTGTAGCCTCACCCAGTGTAGCCTCACCATGTAGCCTCACCCAGTGTAGCCTCACCAAATGTAGCCTCACCCAGTGTAGTATCACCCAGCTAAGCCTCACCCAGTGTAGCCTCACCCAGTGTAGCCTCACCCAATTTAGCCTCACCCAATGTAGCCCCACCAAGTGTAGTGTAGCATCACCCAGTGCAGTCTCACCCAGTGTAGCCTCATGAAGTGTAGCCTCACCCAATAAAGCCTCACTCATCGTAGCCTCACCCAATGTAGCCTCCCCCAATGAAGCCTCACCAATTTTAGACTCACCCAATGTAGCCTCCCAAGTGTAGCCTCACCCAATGTAGCCTCATGCAGTGTAGTGTAGCCTCACCGAGTGTAGTCTCACCCAGTGTAGCCTCACCCAATGTAGCACCACCCATTGTAGACTCACCTATTGTAGCCTCCCTCAGTGTAGCCTCACCAAGTGTAGCCTCACCCAGTGTAGCCTCACCCAATTAAGCTTCATCCAATGTAGCCTCACCATGAGTAACCTCACCCAATATAGCCTCACTCATTGTAGCCTCAAACAATGTAGCTTCACACAGTGTACCTTCAATCAGTGTAGCCTCACACAGTGTAGTGTAGCCTCACCCAGTGTAGTGTAGCCTTGCCCAGTGTAGCCTCACCATGTGTAGCCTCACCCTATTTAGCCTTACCCAATGTAGCCTCACATAGTGTAGTGTAGCTTCACCCAGTGAAGCCTCAATCAGAGTAGCCTCACCCAGTGAAGCCTAACGTAATGTAGCCTCAGTGTAGTGTAGCCTCAACCAGTGTAGTGTAGCCTCAACCAGTGTAGTGTAGCCTCAACCAGTGTAGGGTAGCCTCGCCTAGTGTAGCCTCACCCAGTATATCCTCACCCTATTTAGCTTCACCCAATGTAGCCTCACCCAGTTTAGTGTAGCCTTACACAGTGTAGCCTCACCCAATGCAGCCTTACAAAGTGTAGTGTAGAATCACCCAATGTAGCCCCACCCAGTGTAGCCTCACCCAGTGTAGCTTTAGCCAACGTAGCCTCACCCAATGTAGCCCCACCCTGTAAAGCCACTCCCAGTGTAGCCTCACCCAGTGTAGCCTCACCCAATGAATCGTCACCAGTTGTAGCCTTACCCAGTGATGTGTAGCCTCACCCAATGTAACTTCACAGATTGTAGCCTCAATCAATGTAGCTTCACCCAATGTAGCCTCACCAGTGTAGTGTAACCTCACCCAGTGAAGCCTCACCCAATGTAGCCTCATTCAATGTAGCCTCACCAAGTGTAGCCTCACCGAATGTAGCCTTACACAGTGTAGTGTAGCCTCACCCAGTGTAACCTCATCCAGTGTAGCCTCACCAAATGTGGCCTTACCCAGTGTATCCTCACTCAATGTAGCCTCACCAAATGTAGCCTCACCAAATGTAGCCTCACTCAGTGAAGCCTCACCCAATGTAGCCTCACTCAGTGAAGCCTCACCCAATGTAGCCTCACCCAGTGTAGCCTCAACCAATGTAGCCTCACGCAGTGTAGTGTAGCCTCACCCAGTGTAGCCTCAACGAGTGTAGCACCACCCAGTGTAGCCTCACCCAAAGTAGCCTTACACAGTGTAGCCTCACCCAATGCAGCCTCACCCAGTGTAGTGTAGCCTCACGCAGTGTAGCCTCATCCAGTGAAGAGTAACCTCACCCAGTGTAGCCTCACCGAGTGTAGCCTCACCCAGCGAAGCCTCACCCAAATGTAGCCTCACCAAATGTAGCCTCACCCAGCTTAGCCTCACCGAGTGTAGCCTCACCCAGTGTAGCCTCACCCAATGTAGCCTCCCCCAATGAAGCCTCACCCATTGTAGACTCACTCAATGTAGCCTCATGCAGTGTAGTGTAGCCTCATTGAGTGTAGTCTCACCAAGTGTAGTGTTACGATTCGAACCTTCGTCTAGGGGCCGGTTACCTTCGTAACAATATCACTTTGAGTAGAAACTTAGAATCTTATAAAATCAGGTAATAAGGAGAGTTCAACAAGCCTTTTCCGTTTTTTATTAAAACCTTAAATGCTTATCTGAGGTATATAACAAGGTCACTTGAATATCTCATAGTCCGATCTTTTTCAATCACATAAAATTAGAGTATGTATAAGAACGCTTAATTTTACACTTCCCATAAAAATATAGTATTTACAAGAGCGCTTATAGTAACACTACAATCAGTGTCAATAGACACACAAACACTTTAGAGTCTATATATATATACACCCGGTTAACATAGTTCTCTTGAGTATCACTTAGAAGATATAAAACATCACTGAATTTCACAACGAATTCCTACGATGATAATCCGACAGATTCTTAGCAAACAGTTCCTCTAAAGAGTAAGAGCGCTTAATCCAGAATAGCGATGAACAGCTGAGACCTCTTTACCGAGACAGAGGGAAGGGAGGACTGTCCACAACAGAACACTCCGGTATAACCTCAACTCGGTCAAGAGGGTAGAGAGGTCTGAACTACCTCAACAAGAACATACCTCGTTAAACCTTAGACAGGCGTTACAAACCTACCTAACACATTACTCCCTATATATACATTATACCCGGGTATACTAATTACAAATTCATAAACCAGATAATATTATAAACTAGTGGAATCTTTAATTAGCTTTATTAAAGAAACCCTGAGTATAATATTAAGTGGACAATTCCATATAAATTATATATAAAGACCTTGGGCGTAACATGTAGCCTCACCCAATGTAGCACCACCCATTGTAGCCTCACCCAATGTAGCCTTACACAGTGTAGCCTTACCCAATGCAGCCTCACAAAGTGTAGTGTAGCCTCACCCAGTGTAGCCTCACCCAATGTAGCCTCATCCAGTGTAGAGTAACCTCACCCAGTGTAGCCATAGCCAACGTAGCCTCACCCAATGTAGCCCCACCGTGTATAGCCTCTCCCAGTGTAGCCTCACCCATTGTAGCCTCATCCAATGTATCGTCACCAGTTGTAGCCTAACCCACTGATGTGTAGCCTCACCCAGTGTAACCTCACCCAATAAAGCCTCACTCATCGTAGCCTCACCCAATGTAGCCTCCCCTAATGAAGCCTCACCCATTGTAGACTCACCCAATGTAGTCTCCCCAGTGTAGCCTTACCCAATGTAGCCTCATGCAGTTTAGTGTAGCCTCACCGAGTGTAGTCTTACCCAGTGTAGCCTCATCCAATGTAGCCTCACCCAGTGTAGCCTCACCCAATGTAGCCTTACCCAGTGTAGTGTAGCCTCAACCAGTGTAGCCTCCCCTAGTGTAGCCTCACCCAATGTAGCCTCACCCAGTGTAGCCTCACCTATTGTAGCCTCCCTCAGTGTAGCCTCACCCAGTGTAGCCTCACCCAGTGTAGCCTCACCCAATGTAGCTTCCTCCAATGTAGCCTCACCAAGAGTAACCTCACCCAATATAGCCTCACTCATTGTAGCCTCAAACAATGTAGCTTCACACAGTGTACCTTCAATCAGTGTAGCCTCACCCAGTGTAGTGTAGCCTCGCCCAGTGTAGCCTCACCCTGTGTAGCCTCACCCTATTTAGCCTTACCCAATGTAGCCTCACCCAGTGTAGTGTAGCCTCACCCAGTGTAGCCTCAGACAGTGTAGCCTCACCCAGTGTAGTGAAGCCTCAATCAGAGTAGCCTCACCCAGTGTAGCCGCACCCAGTGTAGCCTAACTTAATGTAGCCTCAGTATAGTGTAGCCTCAACCAGTGTAGTGTAGCCTCAACCAGTGTAGTGTAGCCTCGCCCAGTGTAGCCTCACCCAGTATATCCTCACGATATTTAGCTTCACACAATGTAGCCACACCCAGTTTAGTGTAGCCTCATCCAGTGTAGCCTCACCCAGTGTAGCCTCACCCAGTGCAGCCTCACTAAAGGTAGCCTCACCCATTGAAGCCTCACCCAGTGTAGTGTAGCCTCACTTATGATAGCCTCACCAATTGAAGCCTCACCCAGTGTAGTGTAGCCTCACCCAGTGTACCCTCACCAACGTAGCCTCACCCAATGTAGCCTCACCCCGTGTAGTGTAGCCTTACCCAGTGTAGTGTAGCCTCACCCAGTGTAGTGTAGCCTCACCCAATGTAACCTCACCCAGTGTAGCCTCACCCAGAGTAGTGTAGCCTCACCCAGGTTAGCCTCACCCATTGTAGCCTCACCCAATGTAGCCTCACCCAGTGTAGCCTCACACATTGTAGCTCACGCAGTGTAGTGCAGCCTCACCCAGTGTAGCCTCACCCAATGTAGCATAACCCATATAGCCTCAACCAATGTAGCCTTACACAGTGTAGCCTCACCCAATGCAGCCTCACCCAGTGTAGTGTAGCCTCACGCAGTGTAGCCTCACCCAATGTAGTGTCATCCAGTGTAGAGTAACCTCACCCAGTGTAACCTCATGGAGTGTAGCCTCACCCAGCGAAGCCTCACCCAAATGTAGCCTCACCAAGTGCAGCCTCACCTATTGTAGCCTCACCAAATGTAGCCTCACCCAGTGTAGTGTAGCATCACCCACTGTAGCCTCACCTAGTGTAGCCTCACCCAGTGTAGCCTTACCCAATGTAGCCTCACCCAGTGTAGTGTAGCCTCACCCAGCTTAGGGTCACCCAGTGTAGCCTCACCCAATGTAGCCTCACCCATTGTAGTGTAGCCTCACCCAGTGCAGCCTCACCCAGTGTACCCTCAAGCAGTGTAGCCTCACCTAATGAAGCCTCACTCATTGTAGCCTCACCCAATGTAGCCTCACCCAATGTAGCCTCATGCAGTGTAGTGTAGCCTCACAGAGTGTAGCCTCACCCAGTGTAGCCTCACTCAATGTAGCACAACCCAGTGTAGCCTCACCCAATGTAGCCTTACACAGTGTAGCCTCACCCAATGCATCCTCACAAAGTGTAGTGTAGAATCACCCAGTGTAGCCCCACCCAGTGTAGCCTCACCCAGTGTAGCCTTAGCCAACGTAGCCTCACCCAATCTAGCCCCACCCTGTATAGCCACTCCCAGTGTAGCCTCACCCAGTGTACCGTCACCCAATGTATCGTCACCAGTTGTAGCCTAACCCAGTGATGTGTACACTCACCCAATGTAACCTCACAGAGTGTAGCCTCAATCAATGTAGCCTCACCCAATGTAGCCTCACCAGTGTAGTGTAACCTCTCCCAGTGAAGCCTCACCCAATGTAGCCTCATTCAATGTAGCCTCACCCAGTGTAGCCTCACCCAATGTAGCCTTACCCAGTGTAGTGTAGCCTCACCCAGTGTAACCTCACCCAGTGTAGCCTCACCTAATGTAGCCTTACCCAGTGTAGCCTCACCCAATGTAGCCTCATGCAGTGTAGTGTAGCCTCACAGAGTGTACCCTCACCCAGTGTAGCCTCACTCAATGTAGCACAACCCAGTGTAGCCTCACCCAATGTAGCCTTACACAGTGTAGCCTCACCCAATGCATCCTCACAAAGTGTAGTGTAGAATCACCCAGTGTAGCCCCACCCAGTGTAGCCTCACCCAGTGTAGCCTTAGCCAACGTAGCCTCACTCAATGTAGCCCCACCCTGTATAGCCACTCCCAGTGTAGCCTCACCCAGTGTAGCCTCACCCAATGTATCGTCACCAGTTGTAGCCTAACCCAGTGATGTGTAGCCTCACCCAATGTAACCTCACAAAGTGTAGCCTCAATCAATGTAGCCTCACCCTATGTAGCTTCACCAGTGTAGTGTAACCTCTCCCAGTGAAGCCTCACCCAATGTAGCCTCATTCAATGTAGCCTCACCCAGTGTAGCCTCACCCAATGTAGCCTTACCCAGTGTAGTGTAGCCTCACCCAGTATAACCTCACCCAGTGTAGCCTCACCCAATGTAGCCTTACCCAGTGTAGCCTCACTCAATGTAGCCTAACCAAATGTAGCCTCACCAAATATAGCCTCACTCAGTGAAGCCTCACCCAATGTAGCCTCACCCAGTGTAGCCTCAACCAATGTAACCTCACGCAGTGTAGTGTAGCTGTTACGCCCAAGGTCTTTATAAATAATTTATATGGAATTGTCCACTTAATATTATACTCAGGGTTTCTTTAATAAAGCTAATTAAAGATTCCACTAGTTTATAATATTATCTGGTTTATGAATTTGTAATTAGTATACCCGGGTATAATGTATATATAGGGAGTAATGTGTTAGGTAGGTTTGTAATGCCTGTCTAAGGTTTAACGAGGTATGCTCTTGTTGAGGTAGTTCAGCCCTCTCTACCCTCTTGACCGAGTTGAGGTTATAGCGGAGTGTTCTGTTGTGGACAGTCCTCCCTTCCCTCTGTCTCGGTAAAGAGGTCTCAGCTGTTCATCGCTATTCTGGATTAAGCGCTCTTACTCTTTAGAGGAACTGTTTGCTAAGAATCTGTCGGATTATCATCGTAGGAATTCGTTGTGAAATTCAGTGATGTATTATATGTTCTAAGTGATACTCAAGAGAACTATGTTAACCGGGTGTATATATATATATAGACTCTAAAGTGTTTGTGTGTCTATTGACACTGATTGTAGTGTTACTATAAGCGCTCTTGTAAATACTATATTTTTATGGGAAGTGTAAAATTAAGCGCTCTTATACATACTCTAATTTTATGTGATTGAAAAAGATCGGACTATGAGATATTCAAGTGACCTTGTTATATACCTCAGATAAGCATTTAAGGTTTTAATAAAAACGGAAAAGGCTTGTTGAACTCTCCTTATTACCTGATTTTATAAGATTCTAAGTTTCTACTCAAAGTGATATTGTTACGAAGGTAACCGGCCCCTAGACGAAGGTTCGAATCGTAACAGTAGCCTTACCCAGTGTAGCCTCAACGAGTGTAGCACCACACAGTGTAGCCTCACCTAATGTAGCCTTACACAGTGTAGCATCACCCAATTCAGCCTCACCCAATGTAGCCTCACCCAGTGTTAAGTAGCCTCACCCAGCTTAGCCTCACCCAGTGTAGCCTCACCCAGTGTAGCCTCACTCAATGTAGCCTCACCCAATGTAGCCTCACCCAGTGTAGTGTAGCATCACCCAGTGCAGTCTCACCCAGTGAAACCCCAAGAAGTGTAGCCCACCCAATAAAGCCTCACCCATTGTAGACTCACCCAATGACCCTCAGTGTAGCTCCCCCAATGTAGCCTCGTGTAGTGTAGCCTCACAGAGTGTAGTCTCACCCAGTAGCCTCACCAAATGTAGCACCACCCATTGTAGCCTCACCAGTAGCCTTACAATGTAGCCTCACCCAGAGCCTCACAAAGTGTGTGTAGCCACCCAGTGTATCACCCATTGTAAGCTCACCTAATGTATCGTCACAGTTGAACTTAACCCAGTGATGTAGCCTCCCAGTGTAGCTCACTCAATGTAGCCTCACTGAGTGTAGTCTTACCCAGTGTAGCCTCATCCAATGTAGCCTCACCCAGTTTTAGCCCCCACCCAATGTAGCCTTACCCAGTGTGTGTAGCCTCCCCAGTGTAGCTCACCCAATGTACCCTTTTACCCAGTGTAGCTCACCAATGTAGCCCCCACCCAGTGTAGCCTAACCCAATGTAGCCTCACCCAATTTAGCCTCACCTATTGTACCCCTCACCAATGTAGCCTAAACCCAGTGAAAGCTCACCCAGTGTAGCTCACCGAATGGCTTCATCCAATGTAGACTCACCAAGAGTAACTCACCAATATAGCCACACTCATTGTAGCCTAACCCAGTGTAGTGTAGCTGGGCCCAGTGTAGCCTCACCTGGGCCTCACCCAGTGAAGCCTCACCCAATGCAGCCTCACCCAGTATAGTGTAGTTACCAGTGTATATAAAAAACTAGGATTTTTAGAAAACTAGGATTTAAATAGAAAAGTAGGATTTTAAAAGAAAAATGGATTTTATATAGAACACTGGATTTTAGTATAGAAACACTTGGATTTTATATAGAAAACTAAGGTTTTATATAGAAAACTAGTTAAATCTATAGAAAAACTAGGATTTTATGTACAAAACTGGGGATTTGATATAGGAAACTAATAAAATCTATAGAAAAATTATTATTTTATATAGAACACTAGATTTTGTAAAGAAAAACTAGAAAAATCTATAAAAACTAGGATTTTAAATAGGAAACTAGGGTTTTATATAAAAAACTAGGAAAATCTATAGAAAAATCCGATTTTATGTACAAAGCTAGGATTTGGATATAGTGAACTAATAAAAATCTATAGAAAAAATATTATTTTATATGAATTTAAAAAAACTAGGATTTTGTAAAAAAAAACTAGGAAAATCTATAAAAAAAACTAGATTTTATATAGAAATCTGGGAAAATCTATAGGAAAAACTGGGATTTTATTAAGAAAAAGGATTTTATATAGAAAAACTAGGATTTTATATAAAAAATAAGATTTTATATAGGAAACTAAAAATCTGTAGAAAAACAAAGATTTTATTTAAAAAACTAGGAAAATCTATAGAAAACTAGGATTTTATATAAAAATAGTTTTTTGTATGGAAAACTGGGAAAAACTATAGAAAACTAGGATTTTATATAGGAAACTTATTAAATCTATGGAAAACTAGATTTATATGGAAAACTAGGGTTTTATATAGAAAACTAGGAAAATCTATAGAAAAATAGGATTTTATATTGAAAACTAAGATTTTATTTAGAAACTAGAAAATCTATAGAAAAAAACTAAAATTTTATATAGAAAACTGGGTTTTTATATAGAAAACTAGGAAAATATATAAAAAAAATTGGGATTTTATATAGGAAACTAATTAAATCTATAGAAAACTAGATTTTACATGGAAAAACAGGATTTTTATATGAAAACTGGGAAAATCTATAGAAAAAACTAGGATTTATATTGAAAACTAAGATTTTATTTAAAAAACTAGGAAAATCTTTAGAAAACCAGAATTTTATATAAAAAAACTAGGATTTTATATATAAAAACCCAGATTTTTATATAGAAAACTATGAAATCTGTAGAAAACTAGCATTTAATATACAAAACTAGAAAATATAAAGAAAAACTGGGTTTTTATATAGAAAACTAAAGTTTTAATAGAAAACTAGGAAAATTATAGAAAATAGAATTTTATATAGAAAACTAGGAAAATCTATTAAAAAAAGGATTTTATATGGAATACTAATAAAATCTATAGAAAACTGGGTTTTTATATAGAAAACTAGGAAAATCTATAGAAACTAGTATTTTATTTAGAAAACAAGGATTTTATATAGAAATTAGGAAAATTTTAAAAAAAGGTTTTATATAGAAAACGGGTTTTATAAAAATAAAAATATAAAAAAAAATTTTATAAAAAAAAATTTTATATAAAAAAATTAGTTTTATATAAAAACAGTTTTTTAAAAAAATTTAAAAATTAAAAAAAAAAAAGATTTTATATAGAAAACGGATTTAAAAGAAAATGGAAAACTATAGAAAAAAGGAATTTTATAGAAACAGATTTTAAAAGAAATGGTTTTTATATGAAACAGTTTTTATAAAGAACTGGATTTTAAAAAATAGGTTTTTATATAGAAACTAGGATTTAAAAAAATGGTTTTTATATGGGAAAAAGGATTTTAAAAGAAACTGGGTTTTTATATGAAAAATTTTTTAAAGAAACTAAAAGGA
>WNWK01035122.1:0-19995 GCA_009830355.1 Cherax destructor | reverse complement strand
AGCTAACTGCTGGTGCAGCGTAAACGCTGGTGCAGCGTAAACTGCTGGTGCAGCCTGACACTGCTGGTGCAGCGTAAACTGCTGGTGCAGCGTAAACTGCTGGTGCAGCGTAAACTGCTGGTGCAGCAACTGCTGGTGCAGCGTAAACTGCTGGTGCAGCGTAAACTGCTGGTGCAGCGTAAACTGCTGGTGCAGCGTAAACTGCTGGTGCAGCGTAAACTGCTGGTGCAGCGTAAACTGCTGGTGCAGCCTGAAACTGCTGGTGCAGCTGCTGACAGCTAACTGCTGGTGCAGCCTGACACTGCTGGTGCAGCCTGACACTGCTGGTGCAGCGTAAACTGCTGGTGCAGCGTAAACTGCTGGTGCAGCCTGACACTGCTGGTGCAGCGTAAACTGCTGGTGCAGCGTAAACTGCTGGTGCAGCGTAAACTGCTGGTGCAGCGTAAACTGCTGGTGCAGCGTAAACTGCTGGTGCAGCGTAAACTGCTGGTGCAGCGTAAACTGCTGGTGCAGCGTAAACTGCTGGTGCAGCGTAAACTGCTGGTGCAGCGTAAACTGCTGGTGCAGCGTAAACTGCTGGTGCAGCGTAAACTGCTGGTGCAGCGTAAACTGCTGGTGCAGCCTGACACTGCTGGTGCAGCGTAAACTGCTGGTGCAGCGTAAACTGCTGGTGCAGCTGAAACTGCTGGTGCAGCCTGACACTGCTGGTGCAGCGTAAACTGCTGGTGCAGCCTGACACTGCTGGTGCAGCCTGACACTGCTGGTGCAGCCTGACACTGCTGGTGCAGCCTGACACTGCGAACACCAGTGGAACGAGATGTGAAATGCGTTCCTAAGGTGATTGCAGTGCTTGCTTGTGTTTTTGTTGTTGTTGTTGGTATCATATACGTTCACATGAGCACTACGAGCCGTGTAGTGGCACAGTGATGTAGTCGGTGCAGTGAGTAGGTACTGTAACCTGTTTAAAATAGGAACATTGTCAACTGCAGTGATAGTATCGTGAAGGGACGCGTGGCACTGCTCATACAACTACAACTACTACAACAACTATTACTACTACAACAACAACTACTACAACAACTATTACTACAACAACAACTACTACAACAACTACTACTACCACTACAACTATAACAACTACTACAACAACTATTATTACAACAAAAACTACTACTACGACTATAACAACCACTACTACAACTACTACTATACCAACTACTACTATAACAACTACTACTACACCTACTATTACTACGACTATAACAACTACTACAACAACTACTACTACAACAACTACTACTATAACAACTACTACTACTACAACAACTACTACTATAACAACTACTACTATAACAACTACTACTACAACAACTACTACTACTACGACTATGACAACTACTACAACATCTACTACAACAACTACTACTACAACATCTACTACTATAACAATTATTACTATATGAACTACTACTACAACTATTATTACTACGACTATAACAACTACTACAACAACTACTACTACAACAACTACTACTATAACAACTATTACTATATCAACTACTACTACAACAACTACTACTAAAACAACTACTACTATAACAACTACTACTATATCAACTACTACTACAACAACTACTACTACTATAACAACTACTACTACAACAACTACTACTATAACAACTACTACTACGACTATAACAAATACTACAACAACTACTACTACAACAACTACTACTATAACAACTACTATAACAACTACTACTGTAACAACTACTACTACAACAACAACTACTACAACAACTACTACTACAAAAATTACTACTACAACAACTACTACTATAACAACTACTATAACAACTATTACTACAACTACTACTACAACAACTACTACTATAACAACTACTACTACAACAACAACTACAACTACTACTACAACAACTACTACTACAACACCTACTACTATAACAACTACTACTATAACAACTACTACTATAACAACTACTACTACAACAACTACTACTACAACAACTACTACTATAGCTACTACTATAACAACAACTACTACTATAACAACTACTACTATAACAACTACTATAACAACTACTACTACAACAACTACTACTACAACAACTACTACTACAACAACTACTACTATAACAACTACTACTACAACTACTACTACAACTACTACAGCAACTACTATAACAACTACTACTACAACAACTACAACTACTACAACAACTACTATAACAACTACTACTACAACAACTACTATAACAACTACTACTACAACAACTACTACTACAACAAATACTACTATAACAACTACTACTAAAACAACTACTACAACAACTACTATAACAACTACTACTACAACAACTACTATAACAACTACTATAACAACTACTACTACAACAACTACTACTACAACAACTACTACTACAACAACTACTACTATAACAACTACTACTACAACTACTACTACAACTACTACAGCAACTACTATAACAACTACTACTACAACAACTACAACTACTACAACAACTACTACAACAACTACTACAACAACTACTACTACAACAACTACTACTACAACAACTACTACAACAACTACTACTACTATAACAACAACTACTACAACAACTTCTACTATAACAACAACTACTACAACAACTACTACTACTATAACAACAACTACTACAACAACTTCTACTATAACAACAACTACTACAACAACTAATAGCACACAAAATGCGTGATAAAGGAATAACAGGAAAAGTTGGTAGATGGATCTATAATTTCCTAACATGTAGAACACAAAGAGTAGTAGTCAACAGAGTAAAGTCTGAGGCAGCTACTGTGAAAAGCTCTGTTCCACAAGGCACAGTACTTGCTCCCATCCTGTTCCTCATCCTCATATCAGATATTGACAGGGATATAAGCCACAGTGCTGTGTCTTCCTTTGCAGATGACACCCGAATCTGTATGACAGTGTCCACCGTTGAAGACACTGCAAGACTCCAAGCAGACATAAACCAAATCTTTAAATGGGCTGCAGAAAACAATATGAAGTTCAATGATGAGAAATTTCAATTACTCAGATACGGAAAACGTGAAGACATTAAAATCTCTTCGGAGTACAAAACTTATTCCAACCACACAATAGAGCGAAAAACTAATGGCAAAGACCTGGGAGTGATCATGTCAGCGGATCTCACCTTCAAGGACCATAACAAAGTAGCAATTGCATCTGCTCGAAAAATGACAGGATGGATAATGAGAACCTTCAAAAAAAGGGATGCCAGGCCCATGTTGACACTTTACAGATCGCTTGTTCTATCTAGGCTGGAATATTGCTGCACACTAACTGCACCTTTCAAGGCGGGTGAGATTGCTGACCTTGAAAATGTGCAGAGAACCTTCACCGCACGCATAAGTGCGATAAACCACCTCAACTACTGGGAACGCTTGAAGTTCCTAAACCAGTTCTCTCTAGAACGCAGGCGGGAGAGATACATTATTATATACACATGGAAAATTCTCGAGGGCTTAGTACCAAACTTGCACACAAAAATCACTCCCTACGAAAGCAAAAGACTCGGCAGGCGATGTAACATCCCCCAATGAAGAGCAGGGGTGCCACTAGCACGTTGAGGGACAACACAATAAGTGTCAGGGGCCCAAGATTGTTCAACTGCCTCCCAGCATACATCAGGGGGATTACCAACAAGCCACTGGCTGTCTTCAAGCAGGCACTGGACAGGCACCTAAAGTCGGTACCTGACCAGCCGGGCTGTGGTTCGTACGTTGGACTGCGTGCGGCCAGCAGTAACAGCCTGGTTGATCAGGCTCTGGTATAACAGGAGGCCTGGTCACGGACCGGGCCGCGGGGGCGTTGACCCCTGGAATTCTCTCCAGGTAGACTCCAGATAAAAACTACTACTACTACGACTATAACAACTACTACAACAACTACTACTTCTACAACTCCTACTATAACAACAACTACTTCAACAACTACTACTACAACAACTACTACTTCAACAACTACTACTACAACAACTACTACTACAACAACTACCACTATAACAACTACTACTATAACAACTACTACTATAACAACTACTACTATAACAACTACTACTATAACAACTACTACTATAACAACTACTACTATAACAACTACTACTATAACAACTACTACTATAACTCAACTACAACTGCTGATTATTATTATTACTATTATTATTATTAAATTCACGTGGAAGCGCTAAACCCTCAACGATTATACAAAACCTGGAGAACGGGAGATAATCAGATTTAATCCGAGGAGAGAGATTGTAGTTTCAATTGTAGGAATCCAAAGCCCTTCAGCAGGAGGGGAAGGCAACCTCGTGCCCCCCACCCGGGGGTGTTCAAGGTCAAGGTCACTGGTGTTGGCAGCCCACATGCCATGACTTTACAGAATCAATGTAGGAAACAATTTACAAATGTTACTAAATTTATCTCAGTACAGTTTGTAAGTATGACAGAAGAGTAAAGGCGGCACTGCAGGTCTACTGGCCCATGTTAGGTGGGTCCAGCTCACGCACCTACTCATGAACCTGTCCAGTCTATTTGTATAGATACTTTAAAGTTGTCACTTCAGTGGCGCTGCTATACGATGACAGTGAGTATAGAACCACTGGAAAAGATTTGGACCTGAAAAAAGCTATGGCCTTGGGAAAAAAATACGCTTGAAAAAAAATATATGGACTTGGAGAAAATATTTTTCTTAATAAATCGTGGTCTTAAATAAAGATGCCATAGAGCTTATAAGTGCCTTTATTCCAGCTCGTCATAAGTTCATTCTTGAGTTAGTTGATATAACCAAGAAACTATAAGAAATTAATGAAGGGGTGGGACCCTAACCTGTGTTAAGGCGAGTGTTGACGTAACTCACAGTTTTGGAGAGTTTTGATACACTGAACCAGTGATGCTCTACTCACCTATATGTGGTTGCAGGGGTCGAGTCACAGCTCCTGGCCCCGCCTCTTCGATGGTTGCTACTAGGATCACTCTCTTGTGGCTTCAAGAGCCTTATCGTAACTCATCTTAAAGCTATGTATGGATCCCGTCTCTGCTACTTCACTCTCCAGATTCTTCCACTTCCTGACAACTCTAAGGCTGAAGAAATACTTCCTAATATGAAAAATACAGTGAGGACAATTATTATAAATTTCATCCACGTTTTCTATGAATATTGGCTTTGAAAGTAGTTATGGATAAAAAAAAACCGAAAGACCTCCAAGTCCGCATGTTAACAACAAAAATTTATATATATATATATATATATATATATATATATATATATATATATATATATATATATATAGGTAAAATTGGTCAATTAGTCTTTTCTAAAACTTTCCTTTATACGTTTAAAGATATAGTTTTTCATTTATGTTAATGTAAAAACTAATAATTTTGTACCAAAAAGACCTTAGAAAACTTACCTAACCTTATTATAACAAACGCAATTTAATTTACCCTAATCCATCTTAATATATTTTAGATAAGTTTACAATAATTTAATAATAAACAAACACAATGAAATATATTTTTTCGTTAGGTTCAGAATGATTTTTGCGAAATTATTGCATACACAAATTTTCGCTTGCCTTATTCGGCAAGAAGAGCGTTGCTATTTAAGCAAAATTCGCAAGTTTATCTATTCGGCACGACACACACACACAGACACACACACACACACACACACACACACACACACACACACACACACACACACACACAAAGTGCAAAGGTTTGCAACAAGACTAGTCCCGGAGCTAAGGGGTATGTCCTACGAGGAGAGGTTAAGGGAAATCGACCTGACGACACTGAAGGACAGGAGAGATAGGGGGGACATGATAAAGACATATAAAATATTGAGAGGAATTGACAAGGTAGACAGAGACAGAATGTTCCAGAGATGTTACACAGCAACAAGGGGACACCGTTGGAATTGAAGACTCAGATGAATCACAGGGATGTTAGGAAGTATTTCTTCAGTCACAGAGTGGTCGGGAAGTGGAATAGTTTGGGAAGTGATGTAGTGGAGGCAGGATCCATTCATAGCTTTAAGAAGAGGTATGATAAAGCTCATGGCGCAGGGAGAGTGACCCAGTAGCAACCAGTGAACAGGCGGGTCCAGGAGCTATGAATCGACCCCTGCAACCACAACTAGTTGAGTACAACTACGTGAGTACACACACACACACACACACACACACACACCGCCAAATGCCAAGTCATGAACATCTGGGAAGGGCAAAGAAGACCGCAGACAGAGTATAGGCTAGGTGGCCAAAGACTGCAAACATCGCTTAAGGAGAAAGATCTTGGAGTGAGTATAACACCAAACACGTCTCCGGAAGCACGCATCAACCAGATAACTGCTGCAGTATATGGGCGACTGGCAAACCTGAGAATAGCGTTCCGATACCTTAGTAAGGAATCGTTCATGACACTGTACACCGTGTACGTCAGGCCCATACTAGAGTATGAAGCACCAGTTTGGAACCCATACCTGGTCAAGCACGTCAAGAAATTAGAGAAAGTGCAAAGGTTTGCGACAAGGTTAGTTCCAAAGCTACGAAGAAAGGTTAAGGGAAATCGGCCTGATAACACTGGAGGACAGGAGGGTCAGGGGAGACATGATAACGACATACAAAATACTGCGTGGAATAGACAAGGTGGAGAGAGACAGGATGTTCCAGAGATGGGACACAGAAGCAAGGGGTCACAATTGGAAGTTGAAGACTCAGATGAGTCAAAGGGATGTTAGGAAGTATTTCTTCAGCCATAGAGTTGTCAGGAAGTGGAAAAGTCTAACAAGTGATGTAGTGGAGGCAGGAACCATACATAGCTTTAAGACGAGTTATGATAAAGCTAATGGAGCAGGGAGAGAGGGGACCCAGTAGCGATCAGTGAAGAGGCGGGGCCAGGAGCTGAGTATCGACCTCTGCAACCACAATTAGGTGAGTACACACACACACACACACACATGTATATATATATATATATATATATATATATATATATATATATATATATATATATATATATATATAATATTATTTTACACTAATGCATTAAGTAAACTGGTTCAGTTATGCAGGTCTAAACCTTTCATTTATTTATCAGTCATATTTCTAAATTCTATACACACATTGCTGGTGGCTAAATTGTGAAGTAACTAAGCAAGGCTCTCACCATCATAATGGGGGAGGGGATGAAAGGTTAGGGAGGTCGTTCATACTGTCATGATGGGGGGGGGTGATCAGGAAGGGCGCTTTTGACATCCTTCCCATCATGGTGGGAACAGAGGTCAGGGGGGGGGTGTAAGTAAGTTTATTCAGGTATACACAAATACAGTTACATAGACTACCATACCAGAGAACCCTCCAGGATAACCCAAAAAGTCAGACAAAGTGACTTATTTCCATTGGAGTGTTCCTGACCTCCCTAAAATCATGGTGGGAACACAGGTCAGGGAGGGAGTTACTGTCCGTCCTACCTACTATAGCGGTGGAGGGGAAAAGGTCAGAGAGGCCTTCCCTCCCCACCATCAAGGTGTGGATGGGGAGTGAATAAGAGAAGAAGGATGGGAGGGAGGAGGAGGAGGAGGAGGAGGAGGAGGAGGAGGAGGAGGAGGAAGAGAAGGATGAAGAGAAGGAGGATGAAGAGGAGGAGGAGGAGGAGGAGGAGGAGGAGGAGGAGGAGGAGGAGGAGGAGGAGGGAGGAGGAGGAGGAGGAGGCTGAGGTTGTACCTTAGTGAAAGGAGATATTCTATATGTGTTACAGGTCATCGGGTTAATTTAACATTAACTTGCTTTCTGGTGTTAATATCGTGCTCCACCTGGCAGCAGACAGTGTTGCCTCAACCACCTGGGGATATTAACCTTACCATACTAACATTACCCCAACAAGTACACGAGAGTGTCACAGGACCCGACAACACAGCTCCTTGGGAATTATCTCACTAATATTTACAAATACGCAAATGTGCTCATTTATCGAACGTATCTGAAGAAGAGTATTTATGTAAGATGAGATATTTGTCCCATGGGCGAGCAAGAGTGAGTCATTAATAACGTGTGTAGCATGACAGCGCATTACACTGACAGCATTGCAGAGAGATAAGGCAAGTTTCACACACTCAGGCTCCTGTCTTGGCGACGCGTTGTCTGTATTCAAGTCTACGTAAATAACTCATTACAATTATAACCATATAAAGAAAAACTTGTACGCTGTTTATTACCTCTCTAACTTGCTTAGCTATCAAACCTTTGTGGCCCAGTCCCAGGACCCATTATGTTATGTACCTCTGTAACAGTGTTTTCACTACCGCCCACACAGTGGGTATGGGGTGCATGACACGCCCACACAGTGGGTATGGGGTGCATGACACGCCCACACAGTGGGTATGGGGTGCATGACACGCCCACACAGTGGGTATGGGGTGCATGACACGCCCACACAGTGGGTATGGGGTGCATGACAAAGTTATTAAACACAACTTTAGATAAAAGATAATACTACAAATACTGTCCTCTTACGATGACATCGCAACACGATGACATCATCATACCTCCGCTGCTGGCCAGATACTGGAGGTGCTGAGCCCAAACATCCAGGTGTGTGTGTGTGAGCAGCGTGCTGCTGCTGCTGCTGCTGATGCTGCTGCCTCTCGCTCTGCTGGTGCCACCTTCACTATACAGTTCACTGGCACACGTCAAGGCAGAGACTGGGGGTAGGAGAGGACGTTTACGTTCACTATCTGGTGACCTCGCGCTGAGGTCACTGCAGCTGCCGCCTCAATATTATTCTAAAATTTTGCTATTTCTCAAGTTATTGATATCTATAATGATTTTTTTTATCAGGGGAAAGATGTATAGAGGGAAAAAAAAGGCAGGGAGGAATCTCTTGCTCTTGATGCATGGTATATAGAGGGGAAAAAGAGGCAGCGGTAAAAAAAAACAAAAATGTCCCTTGATTGTTTCCCGGGTGGACCGGTAAGCCAGGAAAAGGTCTTTCTCATATGACCAAAAGCTGCAGTTAGTTAGTCATCATAAGACTAAGACTTGTGTCAGGAAACACTTGTCTTGTTTCTTGAAGAATAAAAATATACTACTAGAGGCGGGGAAAAATACTGAACTATTCAATGGAGGATATACAGAGAGGAAGGGGCAGAGAGGAAGGGGCAGGGAGGAAGAGGCAGGGAGGAAGGGGCAGGGAGGAAGGGGTAGGGTATAATATATATTTTTAATCAGCAGGTGGAGGGAGTTAGTTTAATAGGTACATCATTGAACACAGCAATCCCGTGGGCAGCAGTCAGAAGATTACAGAGGCACATAATGGGTCCAGGGACTGGACCCTTTGGTAGACTACATGTTTTTAATTGTAATCATTAGATACTCATACTGTGATCCATATCACATTTTGCGCAGTTAGATCAAGAACTATGTTAACATACCCGTCAAGCTTTGTGTTTTTCCTGCGATACTTCATCCCAGGTGTATACATCGGGTAGTATAAATCTGTCAGTCAGAGCTACGAGATTTTTTTTTGGTTTAGTAAAATTGGATACAGCAGCATTGTGGTGCCACTCTGTCCTGCAAGACGTCATTTAGTAGGGTGATGGGATATCTTAGAGTGTTCCACTATGGGTTCAGTAGCTCTAGCAGATTCATAAGTTTAGTTCTATTAATTTTTGGGTGTCCAATCGCTCTCAGAATTAGTGAAAATTATGCAAAAAATTACAGATAAGTTACAATACTTAGACAGGTTTATTCTGATTGTTTACCTGGAGTCGCTTCCGGAGGTCACCGCCCCCGTGGCTTGGTCCCAGACCAGGTCTCCTGGTTGCTGGCATGATCGACCAAGCTATTAGTGCCTGCCGCCAGTACTTCAAAGTGTGCACCACAACCCGGCTGATAAGGAACTGTTTTGAGGAATTTGTCGAATTTCCTCTTGAAGACAGCCAAAGGTTTGTTGGTGATGCCTCTAACGCGTGGAGGGAGGGTGATGAAGAGTCGTGGTCCCTTAACACTTACTGAGTTCTCTCTCAGTGTACTCTTCGCTTTCCCGCTTTTCATTGGAAGTATCCTGCGCCGTCTGTCAAGCTTCTTGTGTTCATAAGTAGTAATTTCGGTGTACAAGTTCTGGACCAATCCCACCAGCATCTTCCAAGTATAAACTATAATGTATCTTTCTCGCCTACATTCTGAAGAGTACAGTTCTAGGAGCTTCATGCGCTCCCGTAATTTAAGGGTTTGACTAAATTTATACGAGCTGTGAAAGTTCTCTGTACATTTTCCAGCTCAGCAATTTCACCTGCCTTGAAGGAGGACTCAGTACACATCAATATGAGAGGCCTGAAAAGTATCTCTTATTTTGAAGGTTCTAATTACCCTACTCATCATTTTCCTTGCAGCTTTGATAACATTGCTGTGTTCTTTGAACGTGAGATCTTTTGACATTATAACTCCAAGGTGTCTCACATTTGACTTTCTATCTAGTGGTTTAAGTTTGTCTTGTTATCTCCTGCATTCTTCCGTGTCATAGTAGCTAAAATTTGCCCATATTGATTAAATTGTTGACAGGAAGTTAAATATCCATCTGCCCACCTCCCTAATTATTCTTTTTTTGCAAACATTTTGTGTGCAATTTCCCCCCCCCCCATGGTCGCATCGTCAAAGTCTTTTGAAAATTAAGCATTTACTATAGTATCTTCATTTAAGTAAGCATTTACTGTATATTCATTTAAGTAAGCATTTACTGTATCTTCATTTAAGTAAGCATTTACTGTATCTTCATTTAAGTAAGCATTTACTGTATCTTCATTTAAGTAAGCATTTACTGTATCTTCATTTAAGTAAGCATTTACTGTATCTTCATTTAATTGTCTTCAAGTGCATCCAAAACCATTTTATAGTGACACAGCAATTGCGACCTGTTCTGAACCCATGTTGACCTGGGTTATGCAGCTACTGCAACACCATGTTGACCTGGGTTATGCAGCTACTGCAACTCCATGTTGACCTGGGTTATGCAGCTGCTGCAACTCCATGTTGACGTGGGTTATGCAGCTACTGCAACTCCATGTTGACCTGAGTTATGCAGCTACTGCAACTCTATGTTGACCTGGGTTATGCAGCTACTGCAACTCCATGTTGACCTGGGTTATGCAGCTACTGCAACTCCATGTTGACCTGGGTTATGCAGCTACTGCAACTCCATGTTGACGTGGGTTATGCAGCTACTGCAACTCCATGTTGACGTGGGTTATGCAGCTACTGCAACTCCATGTTGACGTGGGTTATGTAGCTACTGCAACTCCATGTTGACCTGGGTTATGCAGCTACTGCAACTCCATGTTGACCTGGGTTATGCAGCTACTGCAACTCCATGTTGACCTGGGTTATGCAGCTACTGCAACTCCATGTTGACGTGGGTTATGCAGCTACTGCAACTCCATGTTGACCTGGGTTATGCAGCTACTGCAACTCCATGTTGACCTGGGTTATGCAGCTACTGCAACTCCATGTTGACCTGGGTTATGCAGCTGCTGCAACTCCATGTTGACTTTGGTTATGCAGCTACTGCAACTCCATGTTGACCTGGGTTATGTAGCTACAGCAACTCCATGTTGATCTGGGTTATGCAGCTACTGCAACTCCATGTTGACCTGGGTTATGCAGCTACTGCAACTCCATGTTGACCTGGGTTATGCAGCTACTGCAACTCCATGTTGACCTGGGTTATGCAGCTACTGCAACTCCATGTTGACCTGGGTTATGCAGCTACTGCAACTCCATGTTGACCTGGGTTATGCAGCTACTGCAACTCCATGTTGACCTGGGTTATGCAGCTGCTGCAACTCCATGTTGACCTGGGTTATGCAGCTACTGCAACTCTATGTTGACTTGGGTTATGCAGCTGCTTCAACTCCATGTTTACCTGAGTTATGTAGCTACTGCAACTCCATGATGACCTGGGTTATGCAGCTACTGCAACTCCATGTTGACCTGGGTTATGCAGCTACTGCAACTCCATGTTGACCTGGGTTATGCAGCTACTGCAACTCCACGTTGACCTGGGTTATGCAGCTACTGCAACTCCATGTTGACCTGGGTTATGCAGCTACTGCAACTCCATGTTGACCTGGGTTATGCAGCTACTGCAACTCCATGTTGACCTGGGTTATGCAGCTACTGCAACTCCATGTTGACCTGGGTTATGCAGCTGCTGCAACTCCATGTTGACTTTGGTTATGCAGCTACTGCAACTCCATGTTGACCTGGGTTATGTAGCTACAGCAACTCCATGTTGACCTGGGTTATGCAGCTACTGCAACTCCATGTTGACCTGGGTTATGCAGCTACTGCAACTCCATGTTGACCTGGGTTATGCAGCTACTGCAACTCCATGTTGACCTGGGTTATGCAGCTACTGCAACTCCATGTTGACCTGGGTTATGCAGCTACTGCAACTCCATGTTGACCTGGGTTATGCAGCTACTGCAACTCCATGTTGACCTGGGTTATGCAGCTACTGCAACTCCATGTTGACGTGGGTTATGCAGCTGCTGCAACTCCATGTTGACCTGGGTTATGCAGCTACTGCAACTCCATGTTGACCTGGGTTATGCAGCTACTGCAACTCCATGTTGACCTGGGTTATGCAGCTACTGCAACTCCATGTTGACCTGGGTTATGCAGCTACTGCAACTCCATGTTGACTTGGGTTATGCAGCTGCTGCAACTCCATGTTTACCTGGGTTATGCAGCTACTGCAACTCCATGTTGACGTGGGTTATGCAGCTACTGCAACTCTATGTTGACTTGGGTTATGCAGCTACTGCAACTCCATGTTGACCTGGGTTATGCAGCTACTGCAACTCCATGTTGACCTGGGTTATGCAGCTACTGCAACTCTATGTTGACCTGGGTTATGCAGCTACTGCAACTCTATGTTGACGTGGGTTATGCAGCTGCTGCAACTCTATGTTGACTTGGGTTATGCAGCTACTGCAACTCTATGTTGACTTGGGTTATGCAGCTACTGCAACTCCATGTTGACCTGGGTTATGCAGCTACTGCAACTCTATGTTGACTTGGGTTATGCAGCTACTGCAACTCCATGTTGACTTGGGTTATGCAACTACTGCAACTCTATGTTGACTTGGGTTATGCAGCTACTGCAACTCTATGTTGACTTGGGTTATGCAGCTACTGCAACTCTATGTTGACTTGGGTTATGCAGCTGCTGCAACTCCATGTTGACTTGGGTTATGCAGCTACTGCAACTCTATGTTGACCTGGGTTATGCAGCTACTGCAACTCTATGTTGACTTGGGTTATGCAGCTGCTGCAACTCCATGTTGACTTGGGTTATGCAGCTGCTGCAACTCCATGTTGACCTGGGTTATGCAGCTGCTGCAACTCCATGTTGACCTGGGTTATGCAGCTGCTGCAACTCCATGTTGACCTGGGTTATGCAGCTACTGCAACTCCATGTTGACGTGGGTTATGCAGCTACTGCAACTCCATGTTGACCTGGGTTATGCAGCTGCTGCAACTCCATGTTGACCTGGGTTATGCAGCTGCTGCAACTCCATGTGATTGGTAATCTTTCTTTTTAAGACTCTTTAAAAAAATATTGCAGTTGCTTTATTACCAACTTTGTCTAGAGGGACAATATCAGTGATTTTTAATGACTGTGAGATGATTCCAGTGTCTGGGGTCCTTCTCCATAGAATATTTAAGACACGTGAAAGGGGTTTCTTGCAATTCTTGATGAATATCGAGTTGCACAAGTCTGGGCCTGAGGCAGAGTGCATAGGCATCCCATGAATGGCTTCTTTGAAGTTAAGTGGGATTAGTGTTATATCAGATATTAAGAAGTTTGGAACATTTTGTGTCTCAGTCATGAGGAATTTAGTCTTTAGGCCTATTAGTGTCTCACTGAACACTGAGTCACACTGGGTCCTATATATTGTAGTGGACAAGTAGTATTTTGGATTTTTTTTATAAATTTCACTTACGGGTCTTAGCTCCCCCCCGCTCTCTCTTTCTCCTGGACTCTGATTTTTCCTAATTCTCCAGTCAGTGTTACTTTTTGTTCTTCAGAGTCTGTTGTCTTTGAGAAACTCTGGTTAATAAGTAAAGATCACTTTACCAAAATAGTCAAGTAGTGTGGATGTTTTCTGCTGGGGCCCTTTTTTTTCAGGCCCTTTCCCAGGATGCCACCCACAACACTCAGATAACACCTGGGTATTTATTTACACTGAAATTGCTACCAATGGCTACCACTGAAATGGCTACTTTGAGCAAACATTATGATGACCTCACAGCACTACTCAAATCCCTACAAACCAATATATCAATCATCACACTCACTGAGACCTGGCTAAAGCCTAGTATTACAGATGTCTATGCCATCCCAGGTTACACAGTAATACACAACTGTAGGTCTGATCAGCGAGGGGGTGGAATAGCTATATATTACTCAGATCAACTTGAATGTATCAATAACTCCTGCACAAGTGATGAGCATGGAGAATATATTGTAGCTAAATTTAAATCAAAAGACCTGCAAAAACCCCTCACAGTGATAAACATCTACAGATTACCACAGTCAAACATTCACTACTTTAGTGAAAAATTAGGAAACCTGATAACTGATGCACAAAGACCATTTGCTGCTCACAGGAGATTTCAACATAAATCTCCTACATGACCAGGACCCACAGGTAACAGAATTCACAAACGCTATGAACAACTGCTTATTACTACCAACAATATCAAAACCTACAAGAATCTCTGAGACGAGTATCTCATTATTAGACCACATCTGGACTAACACTATATCCCCTCTGAAATAAGGCATAATCACAGACAACACCACAGACCACTACCCTACATTTCTCATAACCAACCTAGGTAACTTGCCCCAAGATATTTCAAAAGTTACCTTCAGACTACATAACGAGTCAGCTGTTAATAATTTTATAACAGCTATGATTGACATCGACTGGAATAATGAGATTGAATCATATTCAGATACTAATGAATGCATTAATAATTTCCTTAAAAAAAAACCACCACCTCTATAACAAACATTGCCCTAAAAAAACTAAACAGATCCCAGCTAAGAGACTCAACAATCCCTGGCTAACACCCAGCATCCTTAAATCCATTAACAAAAGGCACCAATATGAAAAACAATACAGAAGGGGTCTAATAACCAGAGAACAATCCAAACGCTACTCATCAATCCTTACCAGCCTGATAAGAAGGTCAAAACAATTATATTATGAGAACAGATTATATAACATAAAAGGTGATATGAAAAAGACCTGGAAAACCCTATCAGCAATTCTAGTAAATAAAAAGATATCCAAGAACAATACCATCAAATTATAAAAAAACAGACGAACGCCTACTCTTACCAACTGAGACAGCAAACAGACTTAATGTTTTCTTCTCCACCATAGGAAAGAAGCTAGCAAGTAAAATCCCAAGCTCGAACACCCGTCCAACAGACTACCTAACCAACACCTACCCTAATACACTATTCCTAGCTCCTACCAGCCCAATAGAAGTCTCGCTCATAATCAACACTCTTAAAAACAAGGCAGGAGACATAAACAGCTTACCACCTTTTATGTACAAAAAAGCTTCACAGGTACTGTCCCCAATTATTGCAACACTATTCAATAAATCCATTGAAACCTCCACATTCCCATCAATTCTCAAAATAGCAAGGTTTATCCCGATCCATAAAGGAGGTGATCAAACAAACTTGAATAATTATAGACCAATATCCAATTTACCACTGCTCTCTAAAATCTTTGAAAAATTAATTCATAGACAGATCTATTCCTACCTCGTCTCACACAATGTACTCAACCCCTGTCAATTTGGATTCAGGACCAACAAGAGCACAAATGATGCTATTATACACATGCTAGAGTTAATATACACCGCACTTGAGAAGAAAGAAGTCCCACTGGGAATCTTCATTGATCTACGCAAAGCTTTTGATACAGTCGACCATGATTTACTGCTCACAAAATTAGCACACTATGGTATAAGAGGGCACTCACTCAACTACATAAAGTCATAACTCAGTAACAGAAGCCAATACGTGTACACAAATGAAGCGAACTCTTCCACACAGCAAATTACAGTCGGAGTCCCTCAAGGAAGTGTAATGGGTCCACTCTTATTCCTCATTTACATCAATGACCTACCTAATGCATCACAACTACTCAAACCCATATTATTTGCGGATGACACAACATATGTCTTCTCTCATCCAAATCCAGTCATACTGGCCAATACTGTAAATGCAGAATTTCAGAAAATATCGACATGGATGACGACTTATAAACTTACTCTAAATACTGACAAGACCTACTTTATTCAGTTTGGAAACAGAGTTACAAATGTTCCACTTAACATAACACTCAACGGTTCATCCATCACAAGACTCAAAGAGGGAAAATTTTTAGGCATCCACATTGACAGTAGCCTTAAATTCCAAACACACATACAACAAATTTCCAAGAAAATCTCTAAGACAGTAGGCATATTATCTAAGATATGCTATTATGTGCCTCAATCAGCTCTCCTTGCACTATATCACTCGCTCATTTACCCTTATCTCACCTATGGAATCTGTGCATGGGGATCAAAAACAGTAAATCACCTTAGACCACTCATAACCCAGCAAAAGGCTGCAGTCAGAATGATAACAAATTCCCACTCTAGACAGCATACTCCACCAATATTCAAAAGCCTAAAACTACTCACCATAAAGAACATTCACACTTATTCTTGTGCATACTACATACATATAACTCTACATTGTAATATAAACCTCCGCTCAAAATTCTCCTCACCAACTTTAATAGGACCCATGACCATAACACAAGATACAGATCACTTTTTGATGTACACCGTGTCCATAGCAACCTATGTAAAAATTCTATGCACATAAAGAGACCCAGAATCTGGAACTCATTACCAGGAAATGCTAAAATAACCTTGTCTGAAAATCAATTCAAGACTCTTCTCAAAAACCACCTATTCACCCTAAACTAAATACTCATACTGTAAATTGTCTTCAAAAATGCTCAGGTATTTTCCTATAAAATAATTTCAATTTTTACCACCTAATCACCCTAAACTAAATATTCAAACTGTAAATTACTCTCAAAATGCTCAATGTTATTTTCATTAAGATAATTTAATTGTTATTATTATGTTCCATCCTACTAAACACTTGTTACAATGTCTATCATCATTTTGTAATAAACAATGTATTATCATCATATCATAATTTGAACGATCTACCAATACAAACTCACTCAATTACTCCAATATTATGTGCATAGTCTATAAGCCATTAGATTAAGCTGCTCCTAATGCCAAGGCATGCCAGTGGCTCTCCTGGCACTCCAATTTATGATTGTAATGTAAACCCATGTACACCAGTAAAGAAATAAAATTGTATTTGTATTTATACTTCGCCACCTCTGTTCTAACACTGCGCTAACACTGCGCTAACACTACGCTAACACTGCGCTAACACTGCGCTAACACTATGCTACCACAGCGGCACCACTGCGCTACCACTACACTTCCACTGTGTTAACACTGCTGCCACTGCAATACAGAAATACATTTTATAACTGGGAAAAGTTAAACATAACACAAAGTAAACTGTGCTGTAAGTAAGAGAGAAAACACATTTACCGCAATAAGCTGAGGGAGACACCGCAAACGACTCCTCAAACGAGGAGTAACAAGGATCTTCTTATAAACATACGAGCATTATTATTATTATTATTATTATTATTATTATTATTTTTATTATTATTATTATTATTATTATTATTATTATTATTATTATTATTATTATTATTATTATTATTATTATTTTTATTATTATTATTATTACTATTATTATTATTATTATAAGGGTCATACAGCTCTGACGAGCAGCAGCGACGCTAAGCATGCTGAACCGTAGTATTGGAAACGGTATGACATTGTTATCCCAGAGAGCTGTCGAAAGTGACCTTTGCTACAGTTCCAAATTCACCTGGACAAAGTCCTCAGGCAGCTGGGGAACCCAGATGAAGTCATGAGCATCCTATTCCAGCTGAAGCTAAGAAGAGATGATGGCTGACTGGGGAAACAAGTACAAACAATGCCCTTTCCCCACTCCACACCTCTCCGTGGTCAGTCTGAGGCAATGCCAGGCTTGCTAAGACTCTCAATGTGCTCCCTAACACAGCTGATTTAGCAAATTTTCTTCAATTCATCCTTCTCTTATACAGTTACACCACCATCACAATGCAGCAGAGAGGTAAAGGCATTGTAAACTATATACAGTGTTGTATACGTAGTTTTTACACGCCTACTCCTCACCAACACATTACAGGGCCCATCTTAATTAAAACTAGTGCAGAATGTATATTATATATGAAAAAGAAAGGAGGAGAGAGAGAGAGAGAGAGAGAGAGAGAAGAGAGAGAGAGAGAGAGAGAGAGAGAGAGAGAGCAGCAGCAGCAGCTGCTGAAGTAGTAAAAGTCGTAGTAGCAGTAGTGGTAGCTGTTGATGTAGCTGTTGGCAGGAAGGCGATTTACATGTGTGTGTGTGTGTGTGTGTGTGTGTGTGTGTGTGTGTGTGCATTATAACGACAGAGAAATAATAATGTCAAAAGCGCTTTCGTGATTTCTCGGGAAAGCGATTGGAACATTTTATTCCATTGTAGTTACATTGCATTTTAAGTTATCACACGTTTCCTGTGATCTTATTGTATGTATGAATGTATGAGGGAGGAAAGGGTCGTTCCATGAAAGATTGGGGGTATTGGGGATAAGGGAGGGTTTTAGTGCTAGGTGCTTGGACACCTAACAGTCTCGTGTGTGCATGTTAGACAGTAGTGGAGGCAAGTGGTATTTAAGTGCTGTTTAAATGTGAGCACTGTAACATTTATGAACGGATTCAGGGAAATAGGTTTGCCGGACTTGAGTCCTGGAGGTGGAAGGTATGGTCCCTACATTGTGAAGAAGGGGTGGGGAAGAAGTAGTAGACAGCAAGGTAACGATGACAACCTCCTGGTAAGACGGTGATTGAATGAATGAATGACTGTAAAAGTTTATTTTTCTGGTCACCCTACCTCGGTGGGAAACGACCGATACGATAAACACACACACCGATACCTCAGTAAGGAATTGTTCAAGACTCTGTACACCGTGTACGTAAGGCCCATACTGAAGTATGCAGCACCAGTTTGGAACCCATACCTGGTCAAGCATGTCAAGAAATTAGAGAAAGTGCAAAGGTTTGCAACAAGACTAGTTCCAGAGCTAAGGGGATTGCCCTACGAAGAAAGGTTAAGGGAAATCGGCCTGACGACACTGGAGGACAGGAGGGTTAGGGAAGACATGATAAGGACATATAAATACTGCGAGGAATTGACAAGGTGGACAGAGACAGGATGTTCCAGCGGTGGGACACAGAAACAAGGGGTCACAATTGGAAGTTGAGGACTCAGATAAGTCAAAAATGATGTTAGGAAGTATTTCTTTAGTCATAGAGTTATCAGGAAATGGAATAATCTGGCAAGTGACGTAGTGGAGGCAGGAACCATTCATAGTTTTAAGACGAGGTATGATAAAGCTCATGGAGCAAGGCGAGAGAGGACACAGTAGCATTAACTGGTAGATCAGGTGTGTCAGGTCAGGCCAGGTAGAGGAGCACTGTAGACTACGTGTTACTCGCAGACCTCACATACCACTCATACACCATAACACAATTTCACCACTACTTTTCACACAAAAAATCCACACACATATAGTTCCCACACACACACACACACACACACACACACACACACACACACACATTAACTGGTAGGTCAGGTGTGTCAGGT
>WNWK01035121.1:0-19996 GCA_009830355.1 Cherax destructor | reverse complement strand
TTTTTTAGCAAAAAATGAGTTTTCAAAAAAAAAAAACCGTTAAAAAACGTCAAAATATAAAATAAAATCTTTTTAGCACTTTTCGGCTTTTAATTTTTTGTATTTTTCAAAAAATTAAATATTCTAAAAAAATATTGTTTTTATAGTTTTTTAAGGGGGATTTAAAAAAATTTAAATAATTAATATATTTAAAATGTAAAAACGTTTTATTGCATTTTTGACGATTTAACATTTTAAGGTTTTCTGAAAAACTTTTTTAATAAAACACCTAGGGTAAGCTTCCAAAAAGAAAATCTAAAATTTTGCTTATTTTCCCATAATTTTCAATTCCTTTAAAATTCTTTTAAAAAATTTGAAAATCATATTTTAGCTAAAAATGAGTTTTGTCAGAAAAGCACTCAAACCGCTCTAAAACGTCGAAATATGCAATAAAATACGATTTTAGCACATTTTTCTGAGCTTTTTAATGTTTTATGTATTTTTCGAAAATAATATGAAATATTCTATAAAAATATTGATTTTTATAGATTTTTAATGGGAGTTTTTAAAAATATGTAAATAATTAATATATATTAAAAAATGCTAAAAAACTTGATTTTATTGCATTTTTTGACGATTTAAGGCATTTTCAAGGATTTTCTGAAAAACTATTTTTTTTAGATAAAATACACCTATGAGTAAGCTTCCTAAAAGAAAATCATAAAATTTTGCTTACGTTTCCCATAATTTTCAATTGCCATAGAAATTCTATTTAAAAGTTTGAAAATCTACGTATTTTAGCTAGAAAATGAGTTTTGTCAGAAAAGCACTCAAACCGCTCTAAAACGTCGAAATATGCAATAAAATACGATTTTAGCACATTTTTCTGAGCTTTTAATGTTTTATGTATTTTCAAAATAATATGAAATATTCTATAAAAATATTGATTTTTATAGATTTTTAATGGAGTTTTTAAAAATATGTAAATAATTAATATATATTCAAAATGCTAAAAAACTTGATTTTATTGCATTTTTGACGATTTAAGAGCTTTTTCAAGGATTTTCTGAAAAACTATTTTTTAGATAAAATACACCTATGAGTAAGCTTCTTAAAAGAAAATCATAAAATTTTGCTTACTTTTCCCATAATTTTCAATTGCCGTAGAAATTCTATTTAAAAGTTTGAAAATCTACGTATTTTAGCTAAAAAATGAGTTTTGTCAGAAAAGCACTCAAACCGCTCTAAAACGTCGAAATATGCAATAAAATACGATTTTAGCCATTTTCTGAGCTTTTTAATGTTTTATGTATTTTTCAAAATAATTGAAATATTCTATAAAAATATTGATTTTTATAGATTTTTAATGGGAGTTTTTAAAAATATGTAAATAATTAATATATATTCAAAAATGCTAAAAAACTTGATTTTATTGCATTTTTTGACGATTTAAGGCATTTTCAAGGATTTTCTGAAAAACTATATTTTTTAGATAAAATACACCTATGAGTAAGCTTCCTAAAAGAAAATCATAAAATTTTGCTTACTTTTCCCATAATTTTCAATTTCCGTAGAAATTATATTTAAAAGTTTGAAAATCTACGTATTTTAGCTAAAAAATGAGTTTTGTAAGAAAAGCACTCAAACCGCTCTAAAACGTCGAAATATGCAATAAAAACGATTTTACACATTTTCTGAGCTTTTTAATGTTTTATTATTTTTCGAAAATAATATGAAATATTCTATAAAATATTTATTTTTATAGATTTTTAATGGGAGTTTTTAAAAATATGTAAATAATTAATATATATTAAAAAATGCTAAAAACTTGATTTTATTGCATTTTTTGCGATTTAAGGCATTTTCAAGGATTTTCTGAAAAACTTTTTTTTAGATAAAATACACCTATGATAAGCTTCCTAAGAAAATCATAAAATTTAGCTTACTTTTCCCATAATTTTCAATTGCGTAGAAATTCTATTTAAAAGTTTGAAAATCTACGTATTTTAGCTAAAAATGAGTTTTGTCAGAAAAGCACTCAAACCGCTCTAAAACGTCGAAATATGCAATAAAATACGATTTTAGCACATTTTTCTGAGCTTTTTAATGTTTTATGTATTTTTCAAAAATAATATGAAATATTCTATAAAAATATTGATTTTTATATATTTTTAATGGGATTTTTAAAAATATGTAAATAATTAATATATATTAAAAAATGCTAAAAAACTTGATTTTATTGCATTTTTTGACGATTTAAGGCATTTTCAAGGATTTTCTGAAAAATATTTTTTTTAAATAAAATACACCTATGAGTAAGCTTCCTAAAAGAAAATCATAAAATTTTGCTTACTTTTCCCATAATTTTCAATTGCCGTAGAAATTCTATTTAAAAGTTTGAAAATCTACGTATTTTAGCTAAAAAATGAGTTTTGTCAGAAAAGCACTCAAACCGCTCTAAAACGTCGAAATATGCAATAAAATACGATTTTAGCACATTTTTCTGAGCTTTTTAATGTTTTATGTATTTTTCAAAAATAATATGAAATATTCTATAAAAATATTGATTTTTATATATTTTTAATGGGATTTTTAAAAATATGTAAATAATTAATATATATTAAAAAATGCTAAAAAACTTGATTTTATTGCATTTTTTGACGATTTAAGGCATTTTCAAGGATTTTCCTAAAAACTTTTTTAGATAAAATACACCTATGAGTAAGCTTATTAAAAGAAAATCATAAAATTTTGCTTACTTTTCCCATAATTTTCAATTGCCGTAGAAATTCTATTTAAAAGTTTGAAAATCTACGTATTTTAGCTAAAAAATGAGTTTTGTCAGAAAAGCACTCAAACCGCTCTAAAACGTCGAAATATGCAATAAAATACGATTTTAGCACATTTTTCTGAGCTTTTTAATGTTTTATGTATTTTTCGAAAATAATATGAAATATTCTATAAAAATATTGATTTTTATAGATTTTTAATTGGAGTTTTTAAAAATATGTAAATAATTAATATATATTCAAAAATGCTAAAAAACTTGATTTTATTGCATTTTTTGACGATTTAAGGCATTTTCAAGGATTTTCTGAAAAACTATTTTTTTTAGATAAAATACACCTATGAGTAAGCTTCCTAAAAGAAAATCATAAAATTTTGCTTACTTTTCCCATAATGTTCAATTGCTATAGAAATTCTATTTAAAAGTTTGAAAATCTACATATTTTAGCTAAAAAATTAGTTGTGTCAGAAAAGCACTCAAACCGCTCTAAAACGTCGAAATATGCAAAAAAATACGATTTTAGCCCATTTTTCTGAGCTTTTTAAATGTTTTATGTATTTTTCCAAAATAATATGAAATATTCTATAAAAATATTGATTTTTATAGATTTTTAATGGGAGTTTTTAAAAATATGTAAATAATTAATATATATTCAAAAATGCTAAAAAACTTGATTTTATTGCATTTTTGACGATTTAAGAGCATTTTCAAGGATTTTCTGAAAAACTATTTTTTAGATAAAATACACCTATGAGTAAGTTTCCCTAAAGAAAATCATAAAATTTGCTTACTTTTCCCATAATTTTCAATTGCCGTAGAAATTCTATTTAAAAGTTTGAAAATCTACGTATTTTAGCTAAAAATGAGTTTTGTCAGAAAAGCCTCAAACCGCTCTAAAACGTCGAAATATGCAATAAAATACGATTTTAGCACATTTTCTGAGCTTTTAATGTTTTATGTATTTTCAAAATAATATGAAATATTCTATAAAAATATTGATTTTATAGATTTTTAATGGGAGTTTTTAAAAATATGTAAATAATTAATATATATTAAAAATGCTAAAAAACTTGATTTTATTGCTTTTTGACGATTTAAGGCATTTTCAAGATTTTCTGAAAAACTATTTTAGATAAAATAAAAAAAAAAAAAATTTTTTTTGCTTACTTTTCCCATAATTTTAATTGCCGTAGAATTCTATTTAAAAGTTTGAAAATCTACGTATTTTAGCTAAAATGAGTTTTGTCAGAAAAGCACTCAAACCGCTCTAAAACGTCGAAATATGCAATAAAATACGATTTTAGCACATTTTCTGAGCTTTTAATGTTTTATGTATTTTTCAAAATAATATGAAATATTCTATAAAATATTGATTTTTATAGATTTTAATGGGATTTAAAATATGTAAATAATTAATATATATTAAAAATGCTAAAAACTTGATTTTATTGCATTTCGTCCTAAAGAAATCTTTAAAAGTTTGAAAATCTACGTATTTTAGCTAAAAATGAGTTTTGTCGAAAAGCACTCAAACCGTTTCTAAAACGTCGAAATATGCAATAAAATACGATTTTAGCACTTTTTTCTGAGCTTTTTAATGTTTTATGTATTTTTCGAAAATAATATGAAATATTCTATAAAAATATTGTTTTTTATAGTTTTTTAAAGGGGGAGTTTTTAAAAAATAGTAAATAATTAATATATATTCAAAAATGCTAAAAACTTGATTTTATTGCATTTTTTGACGATTTAAGGCATTTTCAATGATTTTCTGAAAAACTATTTTTTAGATAAAATACACCTATGAGTAAGCTTCCTAAAGAAAATCATAAAATTTGCTTACTTTTCCCATAATTTTCAATTGCCGTAGAAATTCTATTTAAAAGTTTGAAAATCTACGTATTTTAGCTAAAAATGAGTTTTGTAGAAAAGCACTCAAACCGCTCTAAACGTCGAAATATGCAATAAAAACGATTTTAAACATTTTTCTGAGCTTTTTAATGTTTTATTATTTTTCGAAAATAATATGAAATATTCTATAAAATATTGTTTTTATAGATTTTTAATGGGTTTTTTTAAAAATATGTAAATAATTAATATTTTAAAAATGTAAAACTTGTTTTTATTCATTTTTGACGTTTTAAAAACTTTTTCAGTTTTCTGAAAAACTTTTTTTTTTAGATAAAATACACCTAGGGGTTTCCAAAAAGAAAATCATAAAATTTTTTGCTTTTTATTTTCCCCTTTATTTTCAATTGCCGTAAAATTCTATTTAAAAAAGTTTGAAAATCTCGTATTTTAGCAAAAAAATGAGTTTTGTAAAAAACCCAAAAACCCCTTAAACGTCGAAATATGCAAAAAAATACGATTTTAGCACATTTTCTGAGCTTTTAATGTTTATGTTTTTTTCAAAATTATGAAATATTTTTAAAAAAATATTGATTTTTAAAATTTTTTAATGGGATTTTAAAAAAGTAAATAATTAATATATTTTAAAAAAATGCAAAAAACTTATTTTATTGTTTTTTTAGTTTTGGCATTTTCAAGGATTTTCAAAAAACTATTTTTAGAAAAATACCCCTAGTGTTCCTAAAAAAAAATCAAAAAATTTTCTTACTTTTCCATAATTTTAAATTGCCTAAAAAATTCTATTTAAAAGTTTGAAAATCACGTATTTTGCTAAAAATGAGTTTTTAGAAAAAACTAAAACCCGTCTAAAACTCGAAATATGCAAAAATACGTTTTTAGCACATTTTCTAGCTTTTAATTTTTATGTATTTTCAAAATAATATGAAATATTCATAAAAATATTGTTTTTATAGATTTTTAATGGGATTTTTTAAAAATATGTAAATAATTAATATATATTAAAATGCAAAAAACTTGATTTTTTTGCTTTTTTTGACGTTTTAAAATTTTCAAGGGTTTTTCTAAAAACTATTTTTTGATAAAAACCCCTTTGAGTAAGTTTCTAAAAAAAATCAAAAAATTTGCTTATTTTTTAAAATTTTCAATTCCCGTAGAAATTTATTTAAAAGTTTGAAAATCTCGTTTTTTAGCTAAAAATGATTTTTGTAGAAAACCTCAAACGCTCAAAACGTCAAATTGCAAAAAATCGATTTTAGCACATTTTCTGAGCTTTTAATGTTTATGTTTTTTTAGATTTTTAATGGAGTTTTAAAATAAATAATTAATATATCAAAAATGTATATTTATGCATTGATTATTAAGATTGAAAAACATTTTAGATAAATACACATGATAGCTTCAAAAAAAACAAAATTTCTTATTTTCAATTTTCAATTGCTAGAAATTTATTAAGTTTGAATCTAATTTATAAAATGAGTTTTGTGAAAAGAAAACTCTAACGTCGAAATATGCAAAAAACAAATTTTAATTTTTAATTTTTGAAAATAATATGAAATATTTAAATATTGATTTTATAGATTTTATGAGTTTTAAAAATATAAAATAATTATATTCAAAAAGTAAATTGATTTATTTTTTGAGCATTTTAGATTTTCGAAAACTATTTTTGATAAATACACCATATAAGTCCAAGAAAATCATAAAATTTTCTTACTTTTCCATATTTCATGCAGAAATTTATTTAAGTTTGAAAATCACGATTTAGCTAAAATGAGTTTTGTCAAAAGCCTAAACTTAAGTGAAATATGCAAAAATGATTTAGCACATTTTTCTGAGTTTTAAGTTTTATGTATTTGAAAATAATATGAAATATCTAAAATATTGATTTTATAGATTTAATGAGTTTTAAAATAGTAAATATTATATATATTCAAAATGCTAAAACGATTATTGCATTTTGATTTAATTTCAGATTTTCTGAAAACTATTTTTGATAATACCTATGAGTAAGCTCCTAAAGAAAATCATAAAATTGCACTTTTCCTAATTTCAACCGTAAATTATTTAAAGTTGAAAATCTAATTAGTAAAATGAGTTTTGTGAAAGCACTCAAACCTTAAACTGAAATATCAAAAATTTAGCATTTTTTGGCTTTATGTTATGATTTTTGAATATAAATATTCTAAAATATTATTTTATAATTTTAAGAGTTTTAAATGAAATAATATATATTCAAAATGCTAAAAACTGATTTATTGCATTTTGACGATTTAGCATTTTGATTTTAAAATATTTTTTAGATAAATACACCTATGAGTAAGCTTCTAAAAGAAAATCATAAATTTGCTTATTCCTAATTCAACCAGAATTTATTTAAAGTTTGAAAACACGTATTTTAGCTAAAATGAGTTTTTCAGAAAAGATAAACGCTTAAACTGAAATATGCAAAAAATGATTTTAGCACATTTTCGAGCTTTTAATTTTATGATTTTCGAAATAATATAAATATTCTATAAATTGATTTTTATAGATTTTTAATGAGTTAAAATATGTAATAATTAATATATATTCAAAATGCTAAAACTGATTTTATTGCATTTTGACGATTTAGCATTTGATTTTGAAAACTATTTTTTAGATAAAATACACCTATGAGTAAGCTCCTAAAAGAAAATCATAAAATTTTGCTTACTTTTCCATAATTTTCAATTCGTAGAAATTTATTTAAAAGTTTGAAAATCTACGTATTTTAGCTAAAAATGAGTTTTGTCAGAAAGCACTAAACGTTAAACGTCGAAATATGCAATAAAATAGATTTTAGAATAGTTTTTAATTTTATTATTAAATAATTGAAATATTCTTTAATAAATTTTATTTTATAGATTTTAATATTTTTAAAATATGTAAATAATATATATTCAAAATGCTAAAACTTGATTTTATTCATTTTTTGAGATTTAAGATTTTCAAATTTCTGAAAACTATTTTTAGATAAATAACTATGAGTAAGCTTCAAAGAAAATCATAAAATTTTTACTTTTCCCATAATTTTCAATGCGTAGAAATTTATTTAAAAGTTTGAAATCTAGTATTTAGCTAAAAATGAGTTTTTCAGAAAAGACTCAAACTTAAACGTCAAATATCAATAAAATCGATTTTGCACATTTTTGATTTTATGTTTTAGTATTTTCGAAAATATGAAATATTCTATAAAAATATTGATTTTATAGATTTTTAATGATTTTAAAAATATGTAAATAATTATATATATTCAAAATGCTAAAACTTGATTTTATTGCATTTTGAGTTAGATTCAAATTTTCTAAAACTATTTTAGAAAATACACTATGAGTAACTTCTAAGAAAATCATAATTTGTACTTTTCCCATAATTTTCAATTCGTAAATTTATTAAAGTTTAAAATCTACGTATTTTAGTAAAAATATTTTTCAGAAAAGCTAAACCGTTAAAACTCAAATTGCAATAAAAACATTTAGTATGATTTTCGAAAATAATATGAAATATTCTATAAAGAGCTGATTTTAGATTTTTAATGGAGTTTTGCAATGTAAATAATATTATATTCAAAATGCTAAAAAACTTGATTTTATTGCATTTTTGACGATTTAAGGCATTTTCAAGGATTTTCTCAAAACTATTTTTTTAGATAAAATACACCTATGAGTAAGTTTAAAAGAAAATCATAAATTTTGCTTACTTTTCTTATAATTTTCAATTGCCAAAGAAATTTATTTAAAAGTTTGAAAATCTACATTAGCTAAAAATGAGTTTTGTCAGAAAGTAATCAACTGCCTTAAAACGTCAGAAACATGCAATAAAATACGATTTTACCACATTTGTCTGAGCTTTGAATGTTTTATGTATTTTCGAAAATAATATGTATTGACTATAAAATATTTGACTTTATAGATTTAATGGAGTTTTTAAAAAGTAAATAGTTACCATATATTGTGGGTCAAAGAAAACTTGACTTACCATTGACACAGATTTTCAATTTTTCTGAAACCATTTTTGATAGTATTTACATTTTATATAGTTTTGAGAAACGATAGGTTTTGTTGATTCGAGATTTCATCAATGAGAGTTCATTTTGTTGAATCACGCATTAGCTGGTATCTGAGTTTCACGTTGATTGAACCAGTTTAAATTGTTCAATATATAACACATTTTACACATTTGAGTTTAATGTTTACACATTTTCGAAAATAATGAAATATTCAAAACATGATTTTAGATTTTTACGTTTTTAAAAGTTATGTAATGTTTCATATGATTGAAACAAGAAACCGATTACTGATTTTGACGATTGGCGATACATTTTGAAACGATTTTAGATAATGATACTTATAGTAAGCTTCTAGTAGTTATTTTCTCATTTCTTCGATAATTGATTTTAGAAATCATTTGAAAGTTGAACTGACATTTTAGGTAAAAATTATTTTTATCAGAAATGACCAAACTGCTTCTAGAAATCAGCCTAGTAATGTGTCACGATTTAAAGACATTTTGAGCTTTTGTGCTTTGCTGAAATAACATGAAGACTTAGTAATGATATTGATTTTTTATAGATTTAATGGAGTTTTTTAGTATATAATGACTGATGACATTAAAACACAAAAACTTGATTTATTGCATTTTTGAATGATTTACTATTTTCATGATTTTTCAAAACTATTTTTGATAAAATACACCCATGAGTAGTTTCCTGTTGAAAATCATGTGTTTTTGTTATTTCTCTTATAATTCTTCAATTGCCAAAGAAATTCCCATTTTAGTGCTTGAAAATCTACGCATTTTAGCTAAAATGAGTTTTGTTTATGCATTAACTGTTTCAGGTCGTGTAATGTAATTCTTACCATACTGATTTTGATAATATAGTAATTTTCGAAAATAACATGTAATATTCTATAAAATATTGATTTTATATTTTAATGGAGTTTAAAAATATTAATACACAAAAATGTTGAAAACTTGATTTTGTTAGATTTTTTGATGATTTACATTGCACTTGAAACCATTAGATAAAGTCCAGAGTGGCTTAAAAGAACTAGGCCTACTTTCCCATAATTTTCAATTGCCGTAGAGTTCTATTAAAAGTTTGAAACTACGCATTTTTAGTTGTAACGAGTTTTGTCAGAAAGATTAAATCGCTTAGTAACGTCGAAATATGCACAAAATACGATTTTAGCACATTTTTCTGAGCTTTTAATGTTTTATATATTTTCGAAAATAATATGAAATATCCACAAAAACATTGATTTTTATAGATTTTTAATGGGAGTTTTTAAAAATATGTAAATAATTAATATATATTCAAAAATGCTAAAACTTGATTTTATTGCATTTTTGGACGATTTACAAGACAAGGATTTCTGAAAACTATTTTTTTTAGATAAAATACACCTAAGAGTAAGCTTCCTAAAGAAAATCATAAAATTTTGCTTACTTTTCCTCTATAATTTTCAATTGCCAGAGAAATTCTGTATTTAAAAGTTTGAAAATCTACGTATTTTACCTAAAAATGAGTTTTGTCAGAAAAGCACTCAAACCGTTCTAAAACGTGTCGAAATATGCAATAAAATATTGATTTTTTTATATTTAAATGGGAGCTTTAAAATATGTAAACACCACAGCATAGGTCGCTAAAACCTTGATTTTGTTGCATTTTGACGATTTAAGGCATTTTCAAGAATTTCGAAAACTATTTTTTAGATAAAATACACGGCGAGTAAGTTTCTTAAAGAAATCATAGGCCTTGCCACTTCTTCCTATAATTTAATTGCCGTGAGTTCTATGCTTGCCTGAAAATCTGACGCATTTTAATAAAAATGAGTTTTGTCAGAAAAGACAACTGCTTAGTAATGAATACAAACATGATTTTGAATATTTCTCTGAGCTTTTGTTTTATGTATTTTTCGGAAATAATATGAAATATTCTATAAAAATATTGGATTTTTATAGATGAATAGGAGTTTTAAAAATATGTAAATACTTATATACTAAAATGTTAAAAACTTGATTTTATTGCATTTTTTGACGACAGCAGCATTAAGGATTTTCAGAAAACTATTTTTTAGATTGTTATGAGTGGCTTCCTGTAAGAAAATCATATATTTGTTATTTTCCCATAATTAATTGTCAGAAATCTATTTAAAGCTTGAAAATCTAGCGTATTTTACAAAGAATGAGTTTTGTCAGAAAGCACTCAAAATCGTGTTTAGTGAAATATGCATTAAAATAAGATTTGTTATCATTTCCGAGCTTTTAATGTTTTATGTATTTTCGAAATAATATGAGTCATTCTTATAAAATTTTTGATTTTTATAGTTTTTTTAAGGGGGATTTTTTAAAAATTGTAAATAATTAATATATTTTCCAAAATGCTATAAAATTTGGGATTTTTTGCATTTTTTGACTTTTAAGGCATTTTCAATGATTTTCTGAAAAATCATTGAAAAATTTAGTTTTTTCTTTTGGGAAGCTTACTCATAGGTGTATTTTATCAAAAAAATAGTTTTTCAGAAAACCTTTCCAAAATGCCTTAAATCGTAAAAAAATGCAATAAAACCCAATTTTTGCTTTTTTGAATTATATTTATTATTTACATTTTTTTAAAAAAACTCACATTAAAAATCTATAAAAATCAATTTTTTTAAGAATATTTCATATTATTTAAAAAAATACATAAAACTTAAAAGCTCAAAAAATGTTAAAATCTATTTTAATCATTTTCGACGTTTTAAAAGGGGTTTTGGGTCTTTTCTGACAAAACTTTTCTTTAGCAAAAATCGTAAAATTTTCAAACAAATGGAATTTCTGGGGAAAATTGAAAATTAGGGGAAAAGTAAGAAAATTTTATGATTTTTTTTTAAAAGCTTAAAAAATTGTTTTTTTTACCCAAAAAAATGGTTTTTCTAAAAACCCCTTAAATCCCAAATCGTCAAAAATCAAAAAAATCAATTTTTTAGCTTTTTTAATTATTTTAAATTTCATTTTTTTAAAAAACCCTATTAAAAATCTATAAAAATCAATTTTTTTATAGAATATTTATATTTTTTTCAAAAAAATACATAAAACTTTAAAAGTTTTAAAAAATGTGCAAAATGTATTTTTTTGCATATTTCGACTTTTTTAAACTTTGATTTTTGAAAAAACCATTTTGGCAAAATACGTAGATTTTAAAACAAATAGAATTTCTAGGGAAAAGAAAATATGGGAAAAGTAAGAAAAATTTTTATGATTTTCTGGAAGGCTTTTTTTTATGTATTTTATCTAAAAAATTTTCCAAAATAATCCTTGAAAATGCCTTAAACCCAAAAAATGAAAATAAAATCAATTTTTTAAGCATTTTTAATATATATTAATTATTTACTTTTTAAAAAACCCCCTTTAAAAAAAATCTATAAAAATCAATATTTTTATAGAATTTTTCATATTATTTTCAAAAAATACAAAAAACATTAAAAAGCTCGGAAAAATGTGCAAAAAATCGTATTTTTTGCATTTTCGACGTTTTGACGGTTTGAGTGTTTTTCTGACAAAATCTTTTTTTAGCTAAAATACGGGGGTTTTAAAACCCAAAATAAAATTTTACGGAAATTTAAAAATTATGGGAAAATGAAAATTTTATGATTTTCTTTGGGAAAAACTCAGGTTTTAATTTTTCAAAAAATTTTTAAAAAAAATTTTTTAAAAAGAAACCCAAAAAATGCAATAAAATCAATTTTTTACTTTTTTGAATATATTTAATTTATTTACATATTTTAAACCCCTTTAAAAAATCTATAAAATCAATTTTTTTATAAAATATTTCTTTTTATTTTCGAAAAATACATAAAATGTGCTCAGAAAAATGTGCAAAAGTATTTTATTATTTTCGACTTTTTAAAAAGGGTTTAAATTTTTTTCTAAAACTCTTTTTTTAGCAAAAAAGGTAGATTTTCAAACTTTTAAATAAATTTCTACGGAAATTTAAAATTTGGGAAAATAAAAAAATTTTATGATTTTTTTTTGAAGTTTACTCATGGTGTTTTTTAATCAAAAAAAATAGTTTTTCGAAAATTTTAAATCCCTTTAAAATTTCGTAAAAAATGCAACAAAATAAATTTTTTTACCAAAATATATTTTAATTTTTCAAAAACTCCCTTTAAAAAATCTAAAAAAATCAATTTTTTTAAAATATTACATATTTTTTTCGAAAATCAAAAAACAAAAAATCAGACAAATTTGACCCATTTTTTGCATATTTCGACTTTTTAGAGCAGTTTAGTTTTTTCTGACAAACTCATTTTTAGCTAAAATACGTTTTTTTAAAACCAAATAAAATTTTTTTGGGTTAAAAATTATAAGAAAAGTAAAATTTTTTATGATTTTTTTTTAAAAACTTTCATGGGTTTATTTTATTTAAAAAATATTTTTTCGAAAACCCTTAAAAATGCCTTAAATCGTAAAAAAAATCCCAATAAAATCAATTTTTTTAACGAAAATATTTTTTTACATTTTTTTAAAAACTCCCTTTAAAAAATCTATAAAAATAAATTTTTTTTATTATTTCATTTAATTTCGAAAATACATAAAACTTTTTAAAAAGAAAAAAATTTTTTTAAAAAATCTAATTTTATTGCATTTTCGGCTTTTTAAAGGGGGTTTGGGTCATTTCTGTTCTTTTTTCCAAAGAATTTTAAAATTTTTTAAAAGATTTTTTTACGGAAAGGAAAAATTTGGGGGAAATGGAAAAATTTTATGATTTTCTTTAAAGCTTCTCAGGTGTTTTTTTTTCAAAAAAAATAGTTTCTCAGAAAATCCTTAAAAATCCCTTTTAAAATCGTCAAAAATACAATAAAATCAATTTTTTAACATTTTTGAAATATTTTTATTTACATTTTTTTAAAACCCCCATTAAAAAAATCAATATTTTATTATATTCGACTTTTTTAAGAGTTTTGGGGTTTTTTGACAAAACTCTTTTTTTAGGTAAAATCGTAGATTTTCAAATTTTTTAAAATAAAATTTTTACGGCAATTGAAAATTATGGGAAAAGTAAGAAAAATTTTATGATTTTCTTTTGGGAAGCTTACTCTTAGGTGTATTTTATCAAAAAAAAATAGTTTTTCAGAAAATCCTTGAAAATGCCTTAAATCGTCAAAAAATGCAATAAAATCAATTTTTTAGCTTTTTTGAATATATTTAATTATTTACATTTTTTTAAAAACCCCATTAAAAATCTAAAAAAAACCCAATTTTTTTATAGAATATTTATATTATTTTCAAAAAATATATAAAAAAAAAGCTCAGAAAAAGGGTGCTAAAATCGATTTTTTGCATTTTCATTTTTAAAAACGGTTTGGGGTGTTTTTCTGACAAAACTCTTTTTTAGCTAAAATACGTAGTTTTCAAATTTTTTAAAGGGGGAATTTCTACGGCAATTAAAAATTAGGGGGAAAAGAAAAAAGAAAAATTTTAGGGATTTTCAAAAAATTTACTCAGGTGTATTTTATTTTAAAAAAATATTTTTTCAAAAAAATTCTTAAAAATTCCAAATCGTAAAAAAATGCAACAAAATCAATTTTTTTAGCTTTTTTTAATATATTTAATTTTTTACATTTTTTTAAAAACTCCCTTTTAAAATTTTAAAAAAATCAATATTTTTTTGCATATTTCGACTTTTTTAGAGCGGTTTGAGGGGCCTTTCTGCCCAAACTCTTTTTTTAGGTAAAATCGTAGATTTTAAAATTTTTAAATGGAATTTCAAAAGGGAATTGAAAATTAGGGGAAAAAATTTTAAATTTTAAACAGGAAGCACTCTTGGGTGTATTTTATCTAAAAATATTTTTTCAGAAAACCCTTTAAAAATGCCTTAAATCGTCAAAAAATGCAATAAAATCAATTTTTTAATTTTTTTGAATATATATTAATTATTTACATTTTTAAAAAAACCCCCATTAAAATTATAAAAATCAATTTTTTTAAAAGAATATTTCATTTATTTTCGAAAAATAAAAAACTTTAAAAAAACTCAAAAAAATTTTTTTAAAATCTTTTTAATTGCATATTTCGACGTTTTAAAAGCGGTTTGGGGGACAAAACTCTTTTTTTAGCTAAAATCGTAGATTTTCAAATTTTTAAATAGAATTCCCGGCAATTAAAAATTAGGGGAAAAAGAAGAAAAATTTTTTATGATTTTTTTTTTAAGAAGTTTATATGGGTTGTTTTTACAAAAAAAGGTTTTTCGGAAAATTTTTAAAAATTTTTAAATCGTAAAAAAATGCAAAAAATCAATTTTTTAGCTTTTTTTAAATATATTAATTATTTACTTTTTTTAAAAAACTCCCTTTAAAAAATCTATAAAAATCAATTTTTTTATAAATTACACATTTATTTTAAAATTCTTAAAACATTAAAAGCTGGGACAAATGTGGTAAAATCGTATTTTATTGCATATTTCGACGTTTTAGAGCAGTTTGAGTGCTTTTCTGACAAAACTCATTTTTTTTAAAATACGTAGATTTTCAAATTTTTAAATAAAATTTTTTACAATTGAAAATTAAAAAAATTTAAAGCAAAATTTTATGATTTTTTTTAAATTTTACTCAAGGTGTTTTTTATCAAAAAAAATATTTTTTAGAAAACCTAAAAATCCAAATCGTCAAAAAATGCAATAAAATGGGGGTTTTTTAGCATTTTGAATATTTTTAAAATTTTTACATTTTTTTAAAAAACTCCCATTAAAAATCTATAAAAAATCAATTTTTTTATAGAATATTTCATATTATTTTCAAAAAATACATAAAACTTTAAAAAAGCTCAAAAAAAATGTGCTAAAATCGTATTTTATTGCATATTTCGACTTTTTAAGCGGTTTGAGTGCATTTCTGACAAAACTTTTTTTACCAAAAATACGTAGATTTTCAAACTTTTAAAAGATTTTCTACGGCAATTGAAAAAAGGAAAAAAGTAAGGAAAATTTTATGACTTTTTTTTGGGAAGCTTACTCAGGTGTATTTTATCAAAAAAAAAATAGTTTCTCAGAAAATCCTTGAAAATGCCTTAAATCGTCAAAAAAACCTTTTAAAATCAATTTTTTTAGCTTTTTTGAATATATTTTTAATTATTTACAATTTCAAAACCCCATTTAAAATTTTAAAAATCAAATTTTATTGCATATTTCGACGTTTTAGAGGGGTTTTGGGGAGGTTTTCGAAAAAACCATTTTAAAAAAAGTGGATTTTCAAACTTTTAAAAAATTTCCGGCAATTGAAAATTATGGGAAAAGAAAAGCAAAATTTTATGATTTTTTTTTTTGGAAGCTTACTCTTAGGTGTATTTTATCAAAAAAAATATTTTTTCAGAAAACCTTGAAAATGTTTAAATCTAAAAAAAATGCAATAAAATCAAGTTTTAGCTTTTTTTGAATATATTTAATTATTTAATTTTTTAAAAACTCCCTTTAAAAAATCTATAAAAATCAATATTTTTATAGAATATTTCATATTATTTTCAAAAATATATAAAACTTTAAAAAGTCAAAAAAATGTGCAAAAATCGTATTTTATTGCATATTTGGGACGTTTTAGAGCGGTTTGAGTGCTTTTCTGAAAAAAACCCTTTTTTTAGCTAAAATGTAGATTTTCAAACTTTTAAATAAATTTCTACGGCAATTGAAAATTATGGGAAAAGTAAGCAAAATTTTATGATTTTTTTTTTAAGAAGCTTCTCATGGGTGTATTTTTCAAAAATAGTTTTTCAAAAAATTTTAAAAATGCCTTAAATCGTAAAAAAATGCAACAAAATAAAATTTTTTTAGCTTTTTTAATATATTTAACTATTTATTTTTTTTAAAAAAACCCCCATTAAAAATCTATAAAAATCAATTTTTTTATAGAATATTACATATTATTTTCGAAAAATACAAAAAAACTTTAAAAAAGTCAAAAATGTGGTAAAACCCGTATTTTATTGCATATTTCGACTTTTTAGAGCAGTTTGATGCTTTTCTGACAAAACTCATTTTTTAGCAAAAATACGTAGATTTTCAAACTTTTAAATAAATTTCTTTGGCAATTGAAAATTATAAAAAAAGTAAGCAAAATTTATGATTTTCTTTTTAAGGAAGCTTATTTCATGGGGGTGTATTTTATCAAAAAAAATATTTTTTCAGAAAACCCTTAAAATCACCCAAATCGTAAAAAAATCCCAATAAAATCAAGTTTTTTTAACTTTTGAAATATATATTAATTATTTACATATTTTTAAAAACTCCCATTAAAAATCTAAAAAAATCAATATTTTTATAGAATATTTCATATTATTTTCAAAAAATACAAAAAACATTAAAAAGCTCAGAAAAATGTGCTAAAATCGTATTTTATTGCATATTTCGACGTTTAGAGCGGTTTGAGTGCATTTCTGACAAAACTTTTTTTTACCTAAAATACGTAGATTTTCAAACTTTTAAATAGATTTTCTACGGCAATTGAAAATTAGGGGAAAAAGAAAGGGAAAAATTTTTATGACTTTTTTTTGGGAATTTAAACCGGTTGTTTTTTATCAAAAAAAATAGTTTCTCAGAAAATCCTTAAAAATGCCTTAAATGTAAAAAAATAAAAATAAAATCAATTTTTTTAGCTTTTTTAAATTAATTTAATTATTTACATATTTTTAAAAACTCCCATTAAAAATCTAAAAAAAACAATATTTTTATAGAATATTTATATTATTTTCGAAAAATCCCATAAAACTTTAAAAAAGCTCAAAAAAATGTGTTAAAATCGTATTTTATTGCATATTTCGACGTTTTAGAGCGGTTTGAGTGTTTTTCGACAAAACTCATTCTTTAGCTAAAATACGTAGATTTTAAATTTTTTAAATAGAATTTCTACGGCAATTGAAAATTATGGGAAAAGTAAGCAAAATTTTTATGATTTTTTTTTGGGAAGCTTACTCATGGGTGTATTTTATCAAAAAAAATAGTTTTCAGAAAATCATTAAAAATCATTAAATCGTAAAAAAATGCAATAAAATCAATTTTTTAACTTTTGAACATATATTAATTATTTACATTTTTTTAAAAAACTCCCATTAAAAATCTAAAAAAATCAATTTTTTTATAGAATATTTCATATTATTTTCGAAAATACATAAAACATTAAAAAGCTCAAAAAAATGTGCTAAAATCGTATTTTATTGCATATTTCGACGTTTTAGAGCGGTTTGAGTGTTTTTCTGACAAAACTCATTCTTTAGCTAAAATACGAGATTTTCAAACTTTGATATAGAATTTCACGGCAATTGAAAATTATGGGAAAATTTTAAAAAATTTTATGATTTTTTTTTTGGGGAAGCTTACTCATAGGTGTATTTTATCAAAAAAATTTTTTCAGAAAACCTTTGAAAATTTTTAAATCGTAAAAAATGCAATAAAATAAAGGTTTTTAGCTTTTTTGAATATATATTAATTATTTACATATTTTTAAAAACTCCCATTTAAAATCTATAAAAATCAATATTTTTATAGAATATTTCATATTTTTTAAAAAATACATAAAATGTGCTCAGAAAAATGTGCAAAAATCGTATTTTATTGCATATTTCGACGTTTTAGAGCGGTTTGAGTGCTTTTCTGACAAAAATCATTCTTTAGCTAAAATACGTAGTTTTTTCAAACTTTTAAATAGAATTTCTAGGCAATTGAAAATTATGGGAAAAGTAAAAAAAAAATTTAATGATTTTTTTTTAGGAAGCTTACTCATAGGTGTATTTTACCAAAAAAATGGTTTAAAAAATCCTTGAAAATGCCTTAAATCGTAAAAAGCAATAAAATCAATTTTTTTAGCATTTTTGAATATATAATAATTATTTACATATTTTTAAAAACCCCTTAAAATCTAAAAAACCCAAATTTTTATAAAATATTTATATTTTTTTCGAAAAATACATAAAACATTAAAAAGCTCAGAAAAATTTGTAAAATCGTTTTTTTATTGCATATTTCGATTTTTTAAAAGGGGTTTTGAGTGTTTTTTCGACAAAACTCTTTTTTTAATTTAAAATACGTAGATTTTCAAATTTTTAAAAAAGAATTTCTACGGCAATTGAAAATTAGGGGAAAAAAGTAAGCAAAATTTTATGATTTTCTTTTAGGAACCTTATCATAGGTGTTTTTTATCTAAAAAACCAGAAAACCCTTGAAAATGCCTTAAATCGTAAAAAAATGCAAAAAAATCAATTTTTTTAGTTTTTTTAATATATTTAATTATTTACATATTTTTAAAAACTCCCTTTAAAAAATCTATAAAAATCAATTTTTTATAGAATATTTCATATTATTTTCGAAAAATACATAAAACTTTAAAAAAGCTCAAAAAAATGTGCAAAAATCTTTTTATTGCACTTTTCGACTTTTTAAAGGGGTTTTAGTGCTTTTCGACAAAACTCATTTTTAGCTAAAATACGTAGATTTTCAAACTTTTAAATAAAATTTTCCCTACGGCAATTAAAAATTTTGGGGGAAAAATGGAAAAAATTTTAATTTTTTTTTTAGGAAGTTTACCATAGGTGTATTTTATCTAAAAAAATTTTTTTTCAGAAAATCCTTAAAAATCCCTTTTTTAAATCGTCAAAAAATGCAATAAAATCAATTTTTTAGCTTTTTTGAATATATTTTTAATTTTTAAACATTTTTTTAAAACTCCCATTAAAAATCTATAAAATCAATTTTTTTTATAGAATATTTCATTTTTTTTCAAAAAATACATAAAACTTTAAAAAAAGCTCAGAAAAATGTGCTAAAATCGATTTTATTGCATATTTCGACTTTTTAGAGCGGTTTGGGTTTTTCTGACAAAAATTTTTAAAATTAAAATACGTAGTTTTTCCCAAACTTTTAAATAGAATTTCTACGGCAATTAAAAATTTTGGGAAAAGTAAGGAAAATTTTATGACTTTTTTTTCAGAAGCTTACTCAGGTGTATTTTATCAAAAAAAAATAGTTTCTCAGAAAATCCTTGAAAATGCCTTAAATCGTAAAAAAATGAAAAAAAATCAATTTTTTAGCTTTTTTGAATATATTTTTTTTACATATTTTTAAAAACTCCCTTTAAAAAATCTATAAAAATCAATATTTTTATAGAATATTTCATATTATTTTCAAAAAATACAAAAAACATTAAAAAGCTCAGAAAAATGGGGCAAAATCGTATTTTATTGCATATTTCGACGTTTTAAGCGGTTTGAGTGTTTTTCGGGAAAAACTAAATTCTTTATTAAAATATAGATTTTCAAATTTTTAAATAAAATTTTCTACAGAAATTGAAAATTAGGGGAAAAAATGGCAAAATTTTT
>WNWK01035120.1:0-19997 GCA_009830355.1 Cherax destructor | reverse complement strand
CATAACCCCGGCCCCTGTCTGCTTTCCTGTCCCTCATCCCCCTCTACCCTTGACCCCCCCCTCCCTTTTGCCACCTACCCAGGCCTTTTTGCACACCTGTTCCCAGGTGTTGGAACGTCCTCAACTAGACCACTAGGCCTTTTTCCCGGAGTCCCCTTGCCTCCATATAAATATATATTAAAATATATATATATATATATATATATATATATATATATATATATATATATATGTCGGCCGATTAGGTAAAAATTGGGGGTTTTTGGGTTAAATAGCAACGCTCATCTTGCCATATAAGACAAGGAAAATTTGTGCATGCAATAATTTCGCCAAAATCATTCTTTTAAACCCAACGATAAAAAAATATTTCATTGTGTTTCTTTATTAATAAATTATTGTTAATGTATCTAAAATATAAGTTGGGGAGGGTAAATTAAATTCGCTTGTTGTAATAAGGTTAGGTAGGTTTTTAAAGTTTTCTTGGTACAAAAAATTTTTTTAAATTTTTCATTAACATAAATGAAAAAAATATATCTTTAAACGTATAAGATAAAATTTTGAAAGAACAAATTTTTGATGAGTTCTTTAATTGACCATTTTTCCAATCCCAAAAAAAAAAATATATATAAATTTTTTTAAAAAATATATATATATATATATATATATATATATATATATATATATATATATATATATATATATATATATATATATATATATATATAATAAACAACCTCACCTTGCCATATAAGACAAGGAAAATTTGTGTATGCAATAATTTCGCCAAAATCATTCTGAACATAACGAAAAAATATATTTCATTGTGTTTAATTATTATTAAATTAATCTTAACGTATCTAAAATATATTTAGTTGGGTTACGCTAAATTAAATTGCCTTGTTGTAATAAGGTTAGGAAATTTTTCAAGTTTCTCTTGGTACAAAATTATAAATTTTACATTAACATAAATGAAAAAATGTATCTTTAAACGATAAGAGAAAATTTTAGAAAGGACTTAATTTTAAATAGTTCTCTAATTGACCAGTTTATAATCACTATATATTATAATATATATATATATATATATATATATATATATATATATACATACATTACTTAATAAAGATTAGATATGATGGTAAATGAAGACAAATTTCAACTACTCCATTATGGAAAACTGGATCAAATAATAGCTAAAACTGAGTATACCACGAACTCTTACCACACAGTAGAGCTTAAAAGTAGTGTGAAGGACTTGGGAGTATTAATGTCAGAGGATCTAACCTTCAAGGATCACAACAGTGTCACTATCACATCTGCGAGGAAAATGATAGGATGGATAACGAGAACTTTCAAAACAACGGATGCCAAGCCATTGATGATCTTTTTTAAGTCACTTGTTCCATCTGGGTTGGAATACTGTTGTACACTAATATCTCCATTCAAGGCAGGTGAAATCGTATATCTAGAGAATGTACAGAGAACCTTTACTGTACATATAAGTTCCTTCAAACACCTTAATTACTAAGAACGCTTGAAGTCACTTGACCTGTACTCACTGGAGCGCAGGCGAGAGAGATATACATCATAATCTACACCTGGAAAATCCTGGAGGGGCTGCTCCCAAATTGGCACATAAAAATCATTCACTACGAAAGCAAAAGACTTGGCAGACTGTGCAATATACCACCAATGAAAAGTAGGGGCGCTATTAGTACACCAAGAGAAAACACAGTAAGCGTTCGGGGACCAACAGCCTCCCACCAGGCACAAGGGAAATTGCCAATAGACCTCTGGCTGCCTTCATGAAGGCCGGGCTGTGGTTCATCCGTTGGACTACGTGAGGCCAACAGTAACAGCGTGGTTGATCAAGCTCTGATCCACTGGGAGGCCTGGTCACGGGGGCGTTGACCCCCGAAATACCCTCCAGGTAGACTCCAGGCATTTAGACATAGTGTGTTATTTCAGATATTTGTTAACAAGTTGGGACATTCAGCAGTACGGGAGGTAATGTCAGGCGAGGTGGTAATATGCAAGTCTGTCAGAGAGGGTGAATGTTCGGTGATTACGGCAGCAGTTCTCCAGGATGGTCCCGAAATTCTTTAATTTGAATGAATTTGCTAGTGAAATCCCGTGTTTGCCAGGCAGTGTTGGCCTTACTCAGGAAGTGCCCTGATGTGCTAGTTTGGGTATGGCCGTGTATGGTTTAAAAAGAAAATTAATTATAAGTGGAAAGGACACAATGCAATAACTGGCACCTCACTCGAGCCTGACTGTCAACCCAAGACAGAGTAAGTTCAATGAAACATGTTGACGATAACTGAGCGTTGTAGACCAAAAATGACTCTCACACTCAAAACACGTGAGAATAACGCAGGTAGAGAAATTAGAAACATGTGCAATACTTGGCTTTATGAGTCCAATACGAAGAATAATGCTGGAGACGGTGGAAGACATGAAGAAGTAGTAAGAGGAACTCATTGTCTCAGCCTGGCTGGGAAGTGGTCAGCCCATCACTCATGATACGACACTTGAGAATATACTCAACGCACTTGAGAATACAATCAAAACACATAAGTACAAACATGATGATGATACATTGTTAATACTAGTCAAGTCAGTATTTTTAAACCGTCAGAACTTCCAGTGAGTCCAGAACACTTTACAGAACCCGAGTCTGATTATTGTCATAAGTGTAAATTATAATTACTTGCAGCGCACCACCCAACACTATCAATAACGTCATCACCAATACTACTACTACGACCACCACTACCACCACCACCACCCCACCCCCAAACCACCACCACCACCACCACCCCACTACCACCACCACCACCACCACCACCACTACCACCACCACCACTACCACCACCACCACTACCACCACCACCACCCCCACCACAACCACCCCCACCACCCCACCACCCCACCACCCCACCACCCCCACCACCCCACCACCCCCACCACCCCACCACCACCACCCTCACCGGTGGAACATGCATTGATCATGTTCAACACGCGCGAGATCCATTTCTGTTCATCTTCCCAGAACTTATATTCTTCTAAGTCATATTGACCAGGGTCGTTCACTGTCTTGGAACCAACACTGTATTTATAAACACTCTTTATCTGGTACGAAAACAACAATAGCAAAAGACTGGTACGAAACAACAATAGCAAAAGACGTAATAATATCATGTAATTACATGATATTCTTACACATTGTTTACATTCGTGTTGTGGGTGAGAGTCTCTGGTGATGTTACCACTGACCTGACCACCTTCCTGGAAGTTACTTTTCTGGGTTTTAAGTCTTCATTACATTAATGATTTGTTCTGCCGATAAGTTGATGAACAGAACTCATGTGTCACACCTGGGAATCTTTACTGATGAAGACGTTTCGCCAACCCTTATCGTTTTTTTTTAATTCAATGTAGAGATTATAGTAAAAGATGAGGTAATCAGTCCCTCATCCTTGATAGTAGATGTCCAATCCCGTTGCCTTGATACAACTAAAGCTGTTTAGTTTTATGAAGGCTAAGGGACTGATTGCCTCACCCTCCACTGTCTTCAGTATATAATCTCAACACTGAATTGAAAAAAGCAACTGGTTGATGAAATGTTTTCACAAATAAGGACACCTCGTGTTGAACACGTGTCTTATTATCTAGTTTAAAATCTACTGTGGCCATTAAGATGTTAATCATTATACTCGGAATACGAACATTATCTCTCAGTCCACAGCAGGATTCGAACTTGCACACTCTACCACATTCTTACGTGTGGTTAGAGAACTGCGTACGGTGGGCCTTGGCCTGGTGATGAAACCTTTCTCTTCACACTCTGATAGTCCGGGTTCGATTCCAAGCCGGGTGGAAACATTAGGCGTGTTTCCCTACACCGGTTGTCTATGTTCACCTATCAGTAAAATGGGTACCTGGGTATTAGTCGACTGGGGTCGGTCGCATCCTGGGACAAAACTGACCTAATTTGCCCGAAATGCTCTGCATAACAAGGGGCTTTCTATATAGTAGTATGTCACTGATGTCAGCTAGGCCTGTATACCTTGTACATGTACTTGTAGATATAAAGATATTATTATTATATTATTATTATTACTTTGAGGCAGAGAACTGCATACTTTGAGGCAGTGTGTGCTGTGGACTTAGAAATAATGTTTGTAAATTACTCCGTCGGTTTGAGAATTGTTAATCATGTTGGGTCTATGTTGGGTCTATGTTGGGTCTATGTTGGGTCTATGTTGCGTCTATGTTGCGTCTATGTTGGACGCATGGGAGACCGACTTTGCTGGCCAGCGTGTCCCACTGTATGCCAGGGCAGTCCTCCTTGTCTGCCTTGCAGGTGTGCCTTTTAGCGAGGCCTTGATAAAAGTAGCAAAGTGAAGCGTTGATACTAGCAGCAGAGCGAAGCGTTGATACTAGCAGCAGAGCGAAGCGTTGATACTAGTAGTAAAGCGAGGAGTTTATGCTAGTAGCAAAGCGAGGCGTTTATACTAGTAGTAAAGCGAGGCGTTGATACTAGTAGTAAAGCGAGGCGTTGATGCTAGTAGCAAAGCGATGCATTGATACTAGTAGTAAAGCGATGCGTTGATACTAGTAGTAAAGAGATGCGTTGATGCTAGTAGCAAAGCGATGCATTGATACTAGTAGTAAAGCGAGGCGTTGATGCTAGTAGCAAAGCGAGGCGTTGATGCTAGTAGCAAAGCGAGGCGTTGATGCTAGTAGCAAAGCGAGGCGTTGATACTAGCAGCAGAGCGAAGCGTTGATACTAGTAGTAAAGCGAGGCGTTGATGCTAGTAGCAAAGCGAGGCGTTGATGCTAGTAGCAAAGCGAGGCGTTGATACTAGCAGCAGAGCGAAGCGTTGATACTAGTAGTAAAGCGAGGCGTTGATGCTAGTAGCAAAGCGAGGCGTTGATACTAGCAGCAGAGCGAAGCGTTGATGCTAGTAGCAAAGCGAGGCGTTGATGCTAGTAGCAAAGCGAGGCGTTGATGCTAGTAGCAAAGCGAGGCGTTGATGCCAGTAGCAAAGCGAGGCGTTGATACTAGTAGCAAAGCGAGGCGTTGATGCTAGTAGCAAAGCGAGGCGTTGATGCTAGTAGCAAAGCGAGGCGTTGATACTAGCAGCAGAGCGAAGCGTTGATACTAGTAGTAAAGCGAAGCGTTGATACTAGCAGCAGAGCGAAGCGTTGATACTAGCAGCAGAGCGAAGCGTTGATGCTAGTAGTAAGCGAGGCGTTGATACTACAGCAGAGCGAGGCGTTGATACCTAGTAGCAAAGCGAGGCGTTGATACTAGTAGTAAAGCGAGGCGTTGATACTAGCAGCAGAGCGAAGCGTTGATACTAGCAGCAGAGCGAAGCGTTGATGCTAGTAGTAAAGCGAGGCGTTGATACTAGCAGTAAAGCGAGGCGTTGATACTAGCAGCAGAGCGAAGCGTTGATGCTAGTAGTAAAGCGAGGCGTTGATACTAGCAGTAAAGCGAAGCGTTGATACTAGCAGCAGAGCGAAGCGTTGATGCTAGTAGTAAAGCGAGGCGTTGATACTAGTAGTAAAGCGAGGCGTTGATGCTAGTAGTAAAGCGAGGCGTTGATACTAGCAGCAGAGCGAGGCGTTGATACTAGTAGCAAAGCGAGGCGTTGATACTAGTAGTAAAGCGAGGCGTTGATACTAGCAGCAGAGCGAAGCGTTGATACTAGCAGCAGAGCGAAGCGTTGATGCTAGTAGTAAAGCGAGGCGTTGATACTAGCAGTAAAGCGAGGCGTTGATACTAGCAGAGCGAAGCGTTGATGCGGTGTCGAGCGTTGATACTGTCAGGTAAAGCGAAGCGTTGATGCTAGCAGTAAAGCGAAGGGGTTGATACTAGTAGTAAAGCGAGGCGTTGATGCTAGTAGTAAAGCAAGCGTTGATGCTAGTAGTAAAGCGAGGCGTTGATACTAGTAGTAAGAGCAAGCGTTGATGCTAGTAGTAAAGCGAGGCGTTGATACTAGCAGCAGAGCGAAGCGTTGATGCTAGTAGTAAAGCGAGGCGTTGATGCTAGTAGCAAAGCTAAGCGTTGATGGTAGTAGTAAAGCGAGGCGTTGATGCTAGTAGCAAAGCTAAGCGTTGATGCTAGTAGTAAAGCGAGGCGTTGATGCTAGTAGCAAAGCTAAGCGTTGATGCTAGTAGTAAAGCGAGGCGTTGATGCTAGTAGCAAAGCTAAGCGTTGATGCTAGTAGTAAAGCGAGGCGTTGATGCTAGTAGCAAAGCTAAGCGTTGATGCTAGTAGCAAAGCGAGGCGTTGATACTAGTAGCAGAATGAGAGTGAACTTCGATTAAGCTGTTTATTACGACTTAATCTAAGTTCACAGACTATATTTCATCAAAGGAGGTAAGAAGAGATTTACTGCTAAAGCTCCTGGACTGTGGGAAGAAGGTCAGTTGGGTTACACTGGTGCCTCAGACGGAAACATGTAGAGATGTGCTGTTTCCGAATCTTCCATATTAGAAGACCCGTAGCTGAAGCGGTAGAGCGTTGGACCTGTCAATTTAGGGACCACGGTTCGAGCCTCCCGTCCATCCTTCTGCTTATTCATATACAGTGGGGAAGGTCCCTTGTGGGCCTCCTAATGGATACAACCACTTCCGATACTATTAATATATTTGCAATGTTGCAAGCTTTTGAAAAAGTGTTAATTTGCAACACGAACGGCCTAGAGCTATCATTGAACTTTCCCCTGTAGTTGTTTTGCATTTGTTGTCGCTTATTCGAGGAATATAGATGTATAAATTCAAGGACTATGGATCAAAATAAGGGTCGGATGCGAAAAGTGGGTCGTAATAAGCGTGTATGCACCTGGAGAAGAGAGGAGTGTAGAGGAGAGAGAAAGATTTTGGGAGATGTTAAGCGAATGTATAGGAACTTTGAACCAAGTGAGAGAGTAATTGTGGTATTAGACCTAAATGCTAAAGTAAGAGAAACATTTAAAGAGGGTGTGGTAGGTAAGTTTGGGGTGCCAGGTGTAAATGATAATGGAAGCCCTTGATTGAACTTTGTATAGAAAGGGTTTAGTTATAGGTAATACATATTTTAAGAAAAGAGGATAAATAAGTATACAAGATATGATGTATGGCGTAATAACAGTAGTTTGTTGGACTACGTATTGGTAGATAAAAGACTGTTGAGTAGACTTCAGGATGTACATGTTTATAGAGGGGCCACAGATATATCAGATCACTTTTAGTTGTAGCTACAGAGAGAATAAAAGGTAGATGGGATACAAGGAAAATAGAAGCAGCAGAAGATTTATAAACTAAAAGAGGAGGCAGTTAGGGTAAGATATAAACAACTATTGAAGGATAGATGGGCTAGTGAGAGTGTAGGCAACGGGGTTGAAGATGTATGGGGAGGTTTAAAAATGTAGTGTTAAGAGTGTTCAGCAGAAGTTTGTGGTTATAGGAAAATGGGTGTGGAGGAAAGAAGAGCGATTGGTGGAATGATGATGTAAAGTGAGTAGTAAGGGAGAAAAAGTTAGCATATAAGAGGTTTTTACAAAGTAGAAGTGATGCAAGGAGGGAAGAGTATATGGAGAGAAAAAGAGAAGCTAAGAGAGTGGTGAAGCAATGTAAAAAGAGAGCAAATGAGAGAGTGGGTGAAATGTTATCAACGAATTTTGTTGAAAATAAGAAAAGTTTTGGAGTGAGATTAATAAGTTGAGAAAGCCTAGGGAACGAATGGATCTGACAGTTAAAAATAGGAGAGGAGAGTTATTAAATGGAGAATTAGAGGTATCGGGAAGATGGAGGGAATATTTTGAGGAATTGTTAAATGTTGATGAAGACAGGGAAGCTGTGATTTCGTGAATAGGACAAGGAGGAATAACATCTTATAGGAGTGAGGAAAAGCCAGTTGTGAGTGTGAGGGAAGTTCGTGAGGCAGTGAGTAAAATGAAAGGGGGTAAAGCAGCTGGGATTGATGGGATAAAGATAGAAATGTTAAAAGCAAAGGGGGATATAGTTTTGGTGTGGTTGGTGCTATTATTTAATAAATGTATGGAAAAGGGTAAGGTACCTAGAGATTGGCAGAGAGCGTGCATAGTTCCTTTGTATAAAGGCAAAGGGGACAAAAGAGAGTGTAAAATTATAGGGGAATAAGTCTGTTGAGTATACCTGGTAAAGTGTATGGTAGAGTTATTATTGAAAGAATTAAGAGTAAGACGGAGAGTAGAACAGCGGATGAACAAGGAGGTTTTAGGAAAGGTAGGGGGTGTATAGACCAAATGTTTACTGTGAAACATATAGGTGAACAGTATTTAGATAAGGGTAAAGAGGTTTTTGTGGCATTTATGGATTTGGAAAAGGCGTATGACAGGGTGGATAAGGAGGCAATGTGGCAGATGTTGCAAGTGTATGGAATAGGAGGTAGGTTACTGAAAGCAGTGAAGAGCTTTAACGAGGATAGTGAGGCTCAGGTTAGAGTATGTAGGAGAGAGGAAGAATATATCCAAGGAAAAGTAGGCATTAGACAAGGATGTGTGATGTCACCATGGCTGTTCAATATATTTATAGATGGGGTTGTAAGAAAAGTGAATGCTCGGGTCTTGGCAAGAGGTGTGTGGGTTAAAAGATAAATAATCTAACGCAAAGTGGGAGTTGTCACAGCTGCTTTTTGCTGATGACACTGTGCTTTGGGAGATTTTGAAAATTGCATAGGTTCGTGGATGAGATTGGTAGGGTATGTAAAAGAAGGAAGTTAAAAGTGAATATAGGAAAGAGTAAGGTGATGAGGATACCAAAAAGATTAGGTGATGAAAGATTGGATATCAGATTGGAGGGAGAGAGTATGGAGGAGGTGAATGTTTTCAGATATTTAGGAGTGGACATGTCAGCAGATGGGTCTATGAAGGATGAGGTGAATCATGAATTGATGAAGGTAAAAGGGTGAGTGGTGCACTTAGGAGTCTGTTGAGACAAAGAACTTTGGCCGTGGAAGCAAAGAGGGGAATATATGAGAATATAGTTATACCAACACTTTATAAGGGTGTGAAGCATGGTGATGAATGTTGCAACAAGGAGAAGGCTGGAGGCAGTGGAGATGTCATGTCTGAGAGCAATGTGTGCGAATTCGTAGTGTGGAAATTAGGCGGTGTGGGATTACCAAACTATTATTCAGAGGGCTGAGGAGTGGTTGTTGAGATGGTTTGGACATGTAGAGAGGTTGGAACAAAGTAGAATGACTTCGGAGTGTATAAATCTGTAGTGGAGGGAAGGCGGGGTAGAGGTCTGCCTTGGAAAGGTTGGAGGGAGGGGTAAAGGAGGTTTTGTGCGAGGGGCTTGGACTTCCAGCAAGCATGCGTGAGCGTATTTGATAGGAGTGAATCAAGATAAATGGTTTTTAATACTTGACGGCTGTTGGAGTGGAAGCAAAGTAACGTTTATGAAGGATTCAGGAAACCGGCAGGCCGGACTTGAGTCCTGGAGATGGGAAGTACAGTGCCTGCACTCTGAAGGAGGGGTGTTAATGTTGCAGTTTTATAACTGCAGTGTAAGCATGCCTCTGGCAAGACAGTGATGGAGTGAATGATGATGAAAGTTTTTCTTTTTCACACCCTGCCTTGGTTGGAAACGGCAGATGTGTTAATAAAAATAATATATATATATATATATATATATATATATATATATATATATATATATATATATATATATATATATATATATATATATATATATAAATATATATATATATATATATATATATATATATATATATTTTGTGTGTGTGTGTATGTATGTTGAATTTAGAAACCCCAGTTAATTAGGTAATCTATATCTCGGGGTTTTCTTAACCCTCTGGGAACGCACACCGGCTGAAATATATGTAGTTTTACTCAGTTTTAGCTTGACTTAGTGCCGTTTTCTGTAAATTAGTTTGTTCGTTTTATTATGCTCTCCATACCCTTCCAGTAAGTGAGAATCAAATAAGATTACAGAGGCACGTAATGTACAGCTTGGAACTGGGACCCACTTGTTTGGTAAGGTGGTCGCAACGTCCCTATCACAAGCTAAGATTAAGTAAGATAACTCCACAGTAGTTAATCCTGCCATTTGTTTATGTGTTCATAATAAGTAAGAATACTACGATATATTTTACTGTAGGTGAGCTCGAAGAGAGTAACATTGTTCTTAAACAACAAATGAACAGTTAACAACTAGCAATGTTAAGTCCAGTCTAACTTAGTACGCTGATGTGTACTGATTCACCGTCCTTCACTGACGTGTTCACATGGTAAGAGCGTAAAACCGTCTCCTGAAGATTATACTAAAGGATATGAAATAAAGCAGTAGCTGGCACCTCAGTGAAGACTCAATATATACCCTGGAGCCAGAGGCTGACCAACGAGTGTTGCACACTGACCACTGGCAGACACCAGCTGTGGGAACTGTTATTCAACGCATTTTGATACACTCTGTCACTCAACACACTGGGGAGTCTCACTTAGCATACAAGAAGAGATATACAACAGTTAACACATTTGAGTAAGTATTCCAGAATGTGCAGACACTTATATTTTACTCTTCGTTGGTGACCAGGCTGAGATTCCAGACGGATCATAAATTTGGTTTATCTCTTCATGTAATAAGATCTTCGCTTCGTGAGACATCCATATTTTTCTGTTATTTCTGATCATAGTTTAACTATTTGGATATATATATATATATATATATATATATATATATATATATATATATATATTGAACAACTTATATCTAACAGTTTTAAAGAAAAACTGAATATATCTAATTACAAACTTTTTCCTTTAACAGATTGTATCGAGTTCATCCGGACAGAAACAAAGATGAACATTAAAATTGTAAGAAAGTTTTCCCGTTCTAAACATATTTTGTAATTTTTTTCAAATTTAGAAATAAGTTCAGAGTTTGAAATGCGTTTTGTACATATTTATTTTGTAAATATTTGCAAGTTGATTTTTCAACATGTATCAGCAACCTATTTTTGTTTTCTAAGTAGAACACATGTTTTCAACAACTACAGGTGTTGTTGGTGTTGGTGGTGGTGTTGGGGATGGTGTTGGGAGCACCACAACTCATCACCGGAAAGAGAGACTCCCCGGCCAGAGGCGCCTCGGGCTACCAATTACCGCAGCCACCACTTCGGCAGGAAGGGATACAAGAGCGTAGCCGTAGCAAGTAAGTAACGTGTTTGCCTCTCTCTCTCTCTCTCTCTCTCTCTCTCTCTCTCTCTCTAACCCCCGTCCTCTTCGTATATTTTAAAACTGTAATCAGATTCGCATAGCCATTTGGTTGATATAATTTATACATATCTTCTTAACTTTGTTTTCTTACTCTTTCTATTTTCTTCCAGGAAAGGAAGGTGTGAACGTGGCAGAACGAGAAAAATAGGTTCTGTTGCGTCTCAAACGCTCGTCTTGGTCACACATTTGTGTTTATATAAGAGGTGTGTGTGTGGGGAAAGGCTGACTGCTTGTAACGACCAGAGCGAAGTAATCTTCATGATATTTTGTCTTCACTGTTTACTCTGTTATAATGGTACAGCTTCCAGTGGTTAGGATGCACTATAATTTTTGTTGAAAATTGTATAAAATACCGACAAGTTGATAACTAAGACACATGTTCAACAGTTGGTATCTTTATTGATGAAACGTATCACCTACACAGTAGACTTCTTCAGTCAAATAGAGGCAGTAGGTTAGTAGTGTACTGAAGATGATGTAATCAGTCCATCAACTATAATTTATTTATTTAAATGTACTTTTGTGTGTGTGTATTCTCGTCGATTTGTATTTGTTAGGTCTGTCCTGCCTCCATTATATGTTTAACAAGAAGTGGTCATTATGAAGTGACAATGCCTTATTTTTTCAAATGCAAGTAAATGTACTTATTTTTATAAATGAATATAATTTTTGTACATGGCTTATATAATAAAACCATTTATTTTTAATAAAGAAATCAAACACAATCTTCCTTAGTACACCAAATACGTATACCGTCAGTTAGATGCACTTACGGGAAGCACCTACAGGATGCTCTTGCAGGATGCTCTTGCAGGATGCTCTTGCAGGATGCTCTTGAGGATGCTCTTGCAGGATACTTTGTAAAGATTCTCTCGTACAGTGAACTCATAAGACGCATTCCATGGAAGCAGTCCCAGGATGACCATACGATGCACTCATATCTCACATATATGATGCACTCAATGAGGACTCATAGAATGCAATTATAATATGCAATTACAGGATGCACTCACACGATGCACTCCACAAAACAATCAGAAGAAAATCTGAAGTAACTACAGTAGGACGTCATTTAGCACGATAGATACGTTCCTGAAAAGTCGTGTTAGATAATTTCGTCTTAAATGATTAACAGAACTTATGGGAAAAATAGGGATACGTGTTTGAAAGTCCCCAAAAAGCCAAACAAGTTTTTAGACCAACATATCTTGCAAAAATTGAAGGCGAATATGTAATTTTAGTTCATTGTCATGATCTATTACTGCTTAAGACTACAAATGCAATAGAAATAATAGTATTTCTTACCTTAAATTGTGGGTAATGATGTTTGTGGATGGTAGTGAAGAGTGGATATGGATGGTGTGGCCCACTGAGCTGAGGTGGATATGTAATTGCAGTGCATTGTCATGATCTATTACTGTTAAGACTACAAATGCAATAGAAATAATAGTATTTACCTTAAATTGGGCAATGATGTTTGTGGATCAGTGAAGAGTGGATATGGATGGTGGCCCTACTGGGCTGAGGTGGATAGTAGAAGTTCTTGAACTGAAGTCGATGGTTGAACTGAGTGTCTAACTTAAGTCAGTCAAGTCATTCAGTAAGTCAGTCAAGTCATTCAGTAAGTCAGTCAAGTCATTCAGTAAGTCAGTCAAGCATCCAGTAAGTCAGTCAAGTCATTCAGTAAGTCAGTCAGTCATTCAGTAAGTCAGCTATCAGTGTCAGTCAAGCATCAGTCAAGTCATTCAGTAAGTCAGTCAAGTCATCCAGTAAGTCAAGTCATCCAGTAGGTCAGTCGTCATCAGTAAGTCAGCAAGCATCCAGGTCAGTCAAGTCATTCATGTCAGTCAAGTCATTCGTGTCAGTCGTCATTCAGTAGTCAGTCAAGTCATTCAGTAAGTCAGTCAAGTCATTCAGTAAGTCAGTCGTCATTCAGTGTCAGTCAAGTCATTCAGTAAGTCAGTCGTCATTCAGTAAGTCGTCAGGTCATTCAGTAGGTCAGTCAAGTCATTCAGTAAGTCGTCATTCAGTAAGTCAGTCAAGTCATTCAGTAAGTCAGTCAAGTCATTCAGTAAGTCAGTCAAGTCATTCAGTGTCAGTCAAGCCATTCAGTAAGTCAGTCAAGTCTTCAGTAGTCAGTCAAGTCATTCAGTAAGTCAGTCAAGTCATTCAGTAAGTCAGTCAAGTCATTCAGTAAGTCAGTCAAGTCATTCAGTAAGTCAGCCGTCATTCAGTAAGTCAGTCAAGTCATTCAGTCAGTCAGTCAAGCATTCAGTCAGTCAGTCAAGTCATTCAGTCAGTCAGTCAAGTCATTCAGTCAGTCAGTCAAGTCATTCAGTCAGTCAAGTCATTCAGTCAGTCAGTCGTCATTCAGTCATCAGTCAAGTCATTCAGTCAGTCAAGTTTCCCCGTCAGTCAGTCAAATTAGTCAGTCACTTAGTCAGTCATTCAGTCAGTCAGTCACACAAACTTATGTTTACATCTTTTTATGTGTACAAAGTAACACTTCATTACGGCCACGGGTTATGTCTTGTCTAATATCTTTGTTTTCTTCGTTAATTCAAGATCAAAACACAATTCACTCTTTATTTTATTCTTCACAAACACAGCTGGCTTGTAGCCAGGACTTAACGCGTATGAAATACGTACGAATGCTGGGGTCATTGGCGGGGGGTGTCTGCTGAACCACAACAACAGTAGTAGAAACAAGACTGCTTGTGAGAATGGTTACTTGTTTTCCTTCCCACAACGTAAGTAAGTTTATTCAGGAGACAAGATACAGTTACGAAGATTATCAATGCAGATATGTGTAGAGAACCTAGGATAACCCAAAAAGTCAGAGTGACAGTATTTCCATTGACTGACTTGGGTTATCCTAGGTTCTCTACACATATGCTGCTATGTATGATAATGTATGTAACTGTACTCACCTAATTTTGGTTGCAGGGGTCGAGACTCAGCTCCTGGCCCGTGTATCTGAATAAACTTAGTTTACAGGAAGGAAAATTCCTTTTCCTCAAAGCATGAGGATTCTTAGGCAGTAAATAACCATGCGCTCAAAATTTTTCCTCCCGCCCAACCGTGTAATATCATCTTTCGCGTAAGATGATAATGTCGCAAATCTAAATCGTGCAATACCGGTAACGTGCAACATAATCTCGTGCTAAATGACGTTCTACTGTAAATCCATGTTATTAGAAAATGGACTTTGACCGAGTCCTGGGAGGAAGGGTGTGGAGAAAATTATCTAATCAAAGGGGTTACGTACCTTCTCAGATGGCAGCGATCACGCTATCAAGGGGGCGTCGATCCCTCTTGTTCGAACATCTAGAGATGGGGAGACCAATAGTACGCCAAAACAACACCTCAGCTTGCATGTGTCCTTTAAAAAATTAAACAAATCATAGTTCAGTTGATTTTTAGACAGGCGTCACAAGACCTCTGGCCCCGATAGTTCTCCCAAAATTTTAAAAAAAAATGAGATTTTTGCTCTAACTTGGTAATAAGTTAGGGCATTATTCCCTACAGTAATCCTTGATTGTGTTCAGGAAATATCCCCTAAGTCAAGACCAAACAGCAAAACCCTTTCCCGGGAAAGGGAGGGGCAGGGGGTTTTGCAGATTGCAGTTTTTTTTTACCAGTAAGCGTGACGAACCGCTACTGGGTCATACTAACCCCCAAGGCCCGGGGCCACATTGGGAAACATTTGTGGTGGTTTCAGATTTGGAGAAATCCGTTTTTGACAGATTAGGAAAAAAAAATTTGGGGTTGCACAAATAATGCTTTTTCTGCAGTCAGAGATAAAGTCATCCATTGATTGGTTTTCCCAAAACTCTACCCTACGTCCAACTTTCACAGTGGGTTTGGTTGAATCCCCCTTATACACAACTTTCCTGTAAAAATTTAGCCCTGGTTTTGTCCCTTAGATGTTTTCCCCATTAATTGTTAAATGCTCCAAACTTCAGAACCCCCGTGACTTAACCTGTTTCCCTTCCCCTTCTATCTCTTCCCCCTTCCCTCTGGGTTTTTTTTTTTGCCTTGTATTTGCCCTTTCTTTATTTTATTTTCATTTTTCCCAATCTGTTTTCTTGTCCTTACCCTATGCGGCGCCAGCTTTATTGCAGTGCCCTTTCCTAGAACATGACTGACTCCACTACTACTACTTCCACTACCACTACTACTTCCTATTCTCCTCCACCACTTTCTTGTGCCCTCCTGTCTGTTTGGCCATATAACCCCTCTACCTGTTCTTTGCGTTAGTGTGACTTTTGTAAATGGTCCAAGTGGACCGAAACGTCGTCGTAAGCTCCTCTCTACTATGTGCGGTTGTGTGTGTAATGACAGTCTCCTGAAAAAAAGACATCCTTCCTGCCGTGAAAATTTATTTACTATCGGTCAGTAAATCAAGTGTGGCGGAAGGAGAATTTTCCGCCTGGCTCATTCGTGTATCAAATGACGTAGGGTGAAATTTCTTTTACTGTGGACATTATCCACAGCTGAAGATCCCTAGCCGAATAAATGGACAAGTGATAATTGTCAGACGACCTTCAGTGTGCCCAGCAGAAACAGAATGAAGATGTCCGACGTCACTTCCCTCTCAAACCAACGATACCGGTCTCATTTAGACGGGAAACGTCGCCGTCTCGTTACACCAGCAGGTAAATTACTGTTTTTTTGACATCCGCCATTTAGGCCCACAGTACCTAGGTCGATGTTGAGTGAATAAGGCTAACCATTTCGGGGGCGTGAGGGCAGGCAGCCATAGGTAAGGGTCGCCCACGATTTTCAGGTGCTATATCTGTAATAGCTGAAATATGTATGTCTTCAAGGTGAGTATTAACCCTGTTTATTTATCTTCCAAACAGCCCTGGTGGTCTGTAGACAGTAAATTTGGAGGGAAACCCTGGGGAGGCTGCAGGGTAAACCCCTGGGGAGGCTGCAGGGTAAACCCCTGGGGAGGCTGCAGGGGTAAACCCCTGGGGAGGCTGAGGTAAACCCTGGGGGGGGCTGCAGGGTAAACCCTGGGAGGCTGCAGGGTAAACCCCTGGGGAAGGCTGCAGGTGGTCTCGAGCTGTCAGCAACAAAGATGAGTACATCTTAACCCACATAGTGGTTCTTTACTATAATATTTTTTATTTACTCTTCTTACTCAAAATCCCACAAAAGGGTAAGGAAGAAGGATGGAAATGATATAAAGAAATTGAGTAGATATTAGAAAGAGGAGGATACACAAAATAAGTGGAACATTCGTTCTTAATTTGAACTCGTCAAGGATATGTTTAATTTACTTTTTAAATAAATATGAAATGCATTTAGATTGCATACCGCGGGGCCCTGCTCATACACTAGTATACAGGAAAGGGTGTATACCTGCATACGTGTGTGGTACGTGTAAGTTTTTTCATGAAGTTATTTTCCTTGTGGGAAGGTCGCTGAAGGTCACGATTCAGGAAGTTTGTGGATGCAGTGTGGAAGTGCAGGAGTCGTGCTTCCTGCTACCTGCTTCCTGCTACGTGCTTCCTGCTACCTGCTTCCTGCTACGTGCTTCCTGCTACCTGCTTCCTGCTACCTGCTTCCTGCTACGTGCTTCCTGCTACCTGCTTCCTGCTACCTGCTTCCTGCTACCTGCTTCCTGCTACGTGCTTCCTGCACCTGCTTCCTGCTACCTGCTTCCTGCTACGTGCTTCCTGCTACCTGCTTCCTGCTACCTGCTTCCTGCTACCTGCTTCCTGCTACCTGCTAAGCTTAAGGATCTGCCTTCGCTGTTATTAAGAAATTTCAGGTGTTCACGAGTGGTACATTAGTAATGGATTTGTCGACGCTGCGCCTTGAAGTCTTCGTCTTCTCTTGGTAGATCGCTCAGCATCCTTGGTCTTGGTAGATCGCTCAGCATCCTTGGTCTTGGTAGATCGCTCAGCATCCTTGGTCTTGGTAGATCGCTCAGCATCCTTGGTCTTGGTAGATCGCTCAGCATCCTTGGTCTTAGTAGATCGCTCAGCATCCTTGGTCTTGGTAGATCGCTCAGCATCCTTGGTCTTGGTAGATCGCTCAGCATCCTTGGTCTTGGTAGATCGCTCAGCATCCTTGGTCTTGGTAGATCGCTCAGCATCCTTGGTCTTGGTAGATCGCTCAGCATCCTTGGTCTTGGTAGATCGCTCAGCATCCTTGGTCTTGGTAGATCGCTCAGCATCCTTGGTCTTGGTAGATCGCTCAGCATCCTTGGTCTTGGTAGATCGCTCATCATCCTTGGTCTTGGTAGATCGCTAAGCATCCTTGGTCTTGGGAGATCGCTCAGCATCCTTGGTCTTGGGAGATCGCTCAGCATCCTTGGTCTTGGGAACTCTTCCTTGTGGATGCTGCGTCCTCACTTTTTTGTTGCCAGATCATCCTTTGTGTACTGTGTGGGGTTCGCCATCACATAACGCAGGTGTTGATTGGTTGAGGTCAGTTTTCCCCTGGTAAAAGATCCATAGATGTATAGTAATGCAAGCCTCTATTGACAACATTTTGCCCATCCAACGGGCTTTATCGAGACAGATCTTCTGGAGAGGGAGGATGAACCTTTTCATTCAAAGCGTAGTAGGATGAGGCGTTAGGTTAGATGTGTTGATACTGATCCTCTCAATGACGCATTTGGTGAGGTTGAATAGTCTATTGATTTCGTAACCCCATTTTTCTCAGTCTTCGTTTGGTAATATCCAGTAGTGATAACACTGGTCTGCATTTGGAATGTTTTTATTTTTATTTTGTTCATGGTTGCGATCTTACATATTCTTGGGCTGCTGATTGTAAATATCTAAACCATTTTGCTCTATCACGTAAGGATTTTGAATAAAATACAAATTAATGATAATAAAAATGTGTTTTTTTAATAAATTGTTACTTTATTAAAATTAGGCAAGTAATCATGGAAAAGCACATTCTGTTAGTCTTAAGAACATATGAATTCCAACTCAACAAGAATCAAATCAAATTATTTTATTAAAAATATGCTCCTAATGGTTAGCCTACATATTTTCGCTTGTGCTGTGCATCGAGACCATTACGTTTCAATGACCAGCAGTAATCCGCTATCATGCTGACATTCCATTTGCCCTGGTATCGAGTTTCCAAGGTGCAAATATCCTGATGGAACTGGTCTCCTTGTTCCTCACTGTAGTCCCCACAATTGTTGGGAAAATAGTCAAGATGTGAATGCAAAAATTTCATCTTCACACTCATTCTAGACCCAAGTTGTTAGAAACTTAAAATCAGGTCTTGGATCAATTTTTTTCATATTCGGGAGTGCCTGTTTCCAGGAAGTTGTGGACAATCTGCTTGAACGAAAACCAGGCATTCACCTCGACACCTGCTAATGCTTCATCAAAATGCTTGTCCTTTATCAATTCCCGAATCTGAGGGCCACCAAAAATTCCTGCCTTTAGCTGCCTTCACTTATACGAGGAAACTTTAACTCCAGGATTGAAAGCAGTTCCATTCTTGTTCAAGGCCTTCACAAAATTTTTCATAAGCCCTAATTTGATGTGGAGTGGTGGCAGCAGAATTTTCTTGGGGTCAACTAGTGGTACAGTTTTCGTTGTGATTTCTGGGTAAGAAGCTGGTTCTTGGTGGCCAGTCTTTTGTTCATAGTGCTGGCTGTCTGCCCTACTATCACAAAGACACAAAAACAGGGATACTTGGTGTATCCCTTGAAGACCTAGTAGGAGAGCAATAACTTTAAATCACCAAAATGAGAAAATTGTGATTCTGGTACTTGATTGCAGATATTAGTGTCTTCATATTTGCGTAAGTTTCTGACATTTGGACACTATGGCCAATTGGCACAGATCAGCTGTGTTGCCATTGTACAGTGGCCGCAAAAATCTATACATTTCAACGCAAAAAAATCTATACACTAGATTTTGGTGTATACATTTCAGTTGCCTTTCCGCCATAGGAAAAGTGGGCAAAGCTTGTGATGACTTATTGTACTGGAGCCGTCTTGCTCCAACGTTCCCCACCATGCCATGCTTCAGTGCTCTACCAGAGCTCGGTGAGGAACGAGGCCTGCTGTATTGTTACTCATTGCCCATTTTTCACTCGACCACCAACTTTACCACGCTATATCTCCGCTCCAAGTGGTCAGAATAGTCGAACTAAACTACAGTTGCAAAAAGACCAGTGCACTCATCCTATTAGAGTAAGGAATGTCTGTGATACGCTTAGCCGCAGCCTGAAGGTGACTAGGGTGGCAATTTACAAAACCAAAAACAGCTACCTCACTCCCACCTAGCACCTCCACCTAGAAAAGGGGGCTGGGCCCAAAAGACTTTCTTCCCTAGACAAGATCCTGAAGAGGGAAGTGTTTCAGATTCTGCCATAACAACAGATCCCAGAAAAAACATCCTGCACTCCTAAAAGACGTCGCAGTGGGAAACCCTCTAGCACCGGCTGCAAAAGAACCTGAAAATCCTGCCGACGGGCCCCCAAAAGCCCATGCTAAAAGAAGCCATGAAGAAGAAACCCCTTGTTCGAAGAAGTCAAGTTGGGCCTCAGACCAGTGGCAGAAGGTGACGAGAGTACCTTCAGGCCGTCAGGGGCGGGTCCAAGACCGTCCATCGTCCCCGTGGTGTGTCCCTTTGACCTACGGGAAACCCTGAAGACAGTGGCCCCTGACAATGTTATAGTCTTGCTTTTGGTTATAGGGGGGGGGTGGACTATACTTCCTTCCTTCCAAGAACA